>OW203741.1:9240993-9408493 GCA_934045075.1 Yponomeuta sedellus | reverse complement strand
TTCATCATCATCATCATCATTTCAGCCTATTGCAGTCCACTGCTGGAAAAGCCTCCCACAAGGTGCGCCACAAGACCCGATCTCCCGTTTTCGCCATCCAGTCACCACCAGCCACCCTTTTCAGGTCATCTGGCCGGAAAAAATAAAACGCTTTACAACATCACAAACTGCAGCTCACCTGTACGTAGACGTCATGCAGCGGCGTACCAGGCGAGACCGGCGGCCCGCCGCCGTGCATCTTCAGCGCACGGACCGTGGCCACGATCACGGCGCAGTGCGGCGTGTCGCCACTCGCGCGGCACTTGATGTCGAAGAACTTCTCCATGCCTGCACAGTCAACGTGCAACTTTACCGCCGCACTATGGGAAAAAGTACGAAAAACATGGCCAAAAATAGTTGCGTTTCAAAAACGCCTCGTAATTAATTACTAAATAGTAAGGAATAAAAAAGTGGTATGCAACATAAAATATAAGTGCCATAGCAGTCTCCTTAGTGAATTTTATTAACAGAAAATTTATTGTGAGTTAAAACTAAAAAACTAATTTTTATGTACATGATAATGTACGATTTAAATTATGAAAATGTTTACCTATATATGTTTTGAGAGTAAATTTATTAATTCTAAACTTAAACTAAAAAAAACATGAAATCTACTTCGCCATAAAAACTATATAAAAATATGTTGCCGCAAAAAATAGCAGTTTTTGTAAGATTATACAAGATTAGCACAATGTGTATAATCGTTTATTGTACTGCTTGGCCTGGTTTGTACTTATTTAATGACATAAAAGAACACAAATACATACGTGAATACTTCACAAGGAAAAGAGACCGGTATCTACCCGCCCGTTCCTCCGACAGAGGCGTGAATTTATGTATGTAGGTACGTGGAAGAGAAAGACCCGAAGAGGAACATGGGATTCGTATTATAAATATTTTTTTTTATTTATCAACCACCCACTAATAGCGCCTACTGCTAGGCATAGGCCTTTTCGCTGTCTCCACGCCCCCAGGTAGTGTTGTGGTCCTACCTGGGTAGTACGACAACGCTAGTTGTGCATTTTGAATGTAAAAAGTAGCGACATTCCAGGGCATTATTTGTCAAATTCTCACACACACGCGGCACAAAACGCGTGAATCGTGCCAACACACCAGGGCTAGTCAGACGGTTTTAGATGTGCACTAGCTGTGCCCCGCGGTTTATCGATATTCCCACAGTAAAACGTAGCCTGTGTTGATCCAGGGTGTCAGCAAACCCCTTCGCAATTAAAGTCGCTCCAGCCGTTTAGACGTGAAGAAGTAACAAACATAACTTTCGCGTTTTCGTGGACAGCAGTAGAAACATCCCATCACTAGCGCAAGGCGCCATCTTGTCCTTGTAATTGAAACCGAGGCCGGCTGCCACGAGACGAAAACGATTTTACCTATCTATTGCTATTGTAAAACTGTAACAAATCGATTCAGACATTATTGAGTTGTGTGGATTAATGGTCTGCTGTGTGGTGTCGGCCTAGAGAATAGCACCAAGCCCAAATTCTTCCCGCGGGTGTCGTAAAAGGCGACTAAGGGACACAAACCAGGGGGTGGGCAGCAGCGCCCCATGCAGTACAATTCCACCAAACTGCGATCCCCAACCCGCATGTCCAGCGTGGGGATTATAGGCATTACCCCCCAATGATGGCACAACGTTGCGCTATGGCGCTCATTAGGGGAGGGCTATGTCCAGCAGTGGACTAATATAGCCTGAAGAAGAAGTGGATTCATCTCAATCCCCGACACCATGTCCTTTCCACTCACCAATGTCAGACCCAAAGCCGGCCTCCGTGGCTACATAGCCCTGCTCCTTGACGAGCTTCAGCGCGATCTTGTCCGCCAGTATGGACGAACAGCCGTGCGCGATATTGGCGAAAGGTCCCGCGTGCACCATAACAGGTGTGCCTTCTAGAGACTGCATGAGCGTCGGCTCGAAGGCGTCCTTCAGGAGGACTAGGAGGGCGCCGGTCATTGCCTGGAGAAATAAAAAGGGTTTTTTGGTATTAGTTGGTTTATATGTACATCTATCTATCTTCTTTTTCTTCTGCTATTGTTGCCATCTCCTATCGGAAGTCGGCTATCGTGGTGGCTATTTGTTCCGCGAAGTTGTTGCTAGGAAGAGTTCTATCTAGGATGTTTCTCGTATTGAACCACTCTGCAAGATTTCGGAGCTACGATATTTTTCTGCGGCTAGGTCTATTTCATCCCTGAATTTTACCTTGTAGAAATCTACCTATAGAAACGTTGTATCTATCTGTACAGTCCATTAAAGTAGCCAACGATATGAAGCGACGACATTGGAATAAGTATCTTCCCTATCACACCATCCTCAGCGGTTCCTGTCATTCTGATCCACTGTCCTCCTGCCGCCTTCTCAATGCCGACGATGTATCCGACATCATAGTGTTATCTTGTGTTGGTTTTAATAATCGGAACAAATTTTGAAACATTTGTTTCAATTTGTACGAAAAAAAAATTGTTTCCCAACTTTCTGGAACAGTATCATCCAACAAGTTCTAATCTAATCCATCTGAGACTGTTACAGAGTTATTGTTTAAAGCTTTTGCTATTAAAGTAAACCCTGTGGCGTTAATACATTTAGAAGAACAGATGGAAAAACAGTGTTCAGATACTTCCGTTTAGGCTGGTTTACTTTGGGATCAGCAGCGAGAGTTAGGATGTAATGAATGTAAACATGAAATTCAAGTTATACTATTTTTATTTTTAATGCACTAACCCGTGCTAAGGACAATATGTACGTAATACAGAGAATAGTGTAAAGAGGTTCGAAATTTCACTGATGCCGGTGAGTCGCCCATTAGCTCAGTTGGAAACTCAGAGGTCGCGGGTTCGAATCCCGGCATGGGTGGAAGTTTTAGCCTCTAAATAGGTTTTTATGAAATTCAGAGTTAACAAGTAGGTGTCGGATAAAGAATAATTTCTGTAATTCTCACCAGATCATCAGCAGTGACAGGCTTGCCACTCTTGTCCAAGGCCACGACCATGCTGGCCAGTCGCTCCTTGATGTCCTCCACACTCTTGCCGAGCGCTAGGATGGCCATGATCTCGCTGGCTACCGCGATGTCGAAGGCGGTCTCGCGGCTGAAGCCCTTCTCGGTGGGTGACTGGCCGACGGTGATCTTGCGGAGGTATCTGTCGTTCAGGTCAACCACTGGGAAGAAAAAGCTTCGGAAAATGGAACTGTTCACGTTACCACATAGGTTTTATTTATTGTTTATGACGCAAAAAGCAGTCCATTTCGACACTCAAGGGAATTAACATTCATAGGGTACTTGCCGTTGACCTAGAACCATGAACTTTGACGGATAATATCGTCTGAAGGTAATACAGAGAATATTATAAAGAGGTTCGAAATTTCACTGATGCCGGTGAGTCGCCCATTAACTCAGTTGGAAAGAGCGCTGGCACGGATAGCCAGAGGTCGCGGGTTCGAATCCGGCATGGGTGGAATTTTTAGCCTCTAAATTGGTTTTTAAGATAATATCGTCTTATGCAGGAAAAAATCTGAAAATTATACATTTCTATAATTTTCGTTATTATATAAGAAACTGTGAGACCCGATTCCTCTATTTACATGTTAGCCTACTGCGTGAAACTACCTCGCACTTAGCCGGTTTTTTTAATAGATAAAAAAAATAATTTTAATTTTTTTTACCGCCTACCAATAAAAAAGTAATCAAGATAGTATAAATTCATACAATCTGTACAAAAATTAAAAACTTTATCAAAAATTTGTAATTAAAACTGTTTCTATACGGATTTATGCTCGTTTTAATTATGTCTAGTGCTCGTGTTAGAAAAAATTGTAATTCATATTTTATATTTTTCATATTATACAACAAAAAGTTCGTATTTTCACGAAATTCGATATTATATTCCAGTCCGGCTCGTTTTGTGGAATTTTGACACCCTATGAACCAACGATGGAGCCTTCCAATGCCATTATTCCACTAGCCAAAATTTAGGACATCTGTCCTCACCTCATCATACAACTCGCTAACAGTGAATAAAAACATCGTGAGGAAACCTAAGTATCCAAAGTGTTCAGATACCTTAATTAGCACTTGAAGTCACCAATCCACGGTGAGCACTTAACTCCCTGAGAGAAGGGCTTTACCCAACAACGGCACTTAGATATATGGACTGCTTTTGTATGTATGATGTTCTTACCTCTATTCCACATAATCTTGGTCGTGTCAATATCGAGCCTCGCGAATTTGGTCCTCTCCTCGGCAGTCAGACTGTCAGGGTCAGTCTTATCGATTCCCAGCCGCTTGAGCCTCCTTAATTGTATCGGGGAGAATTTTCGAACGCCCTTGATTTTGGGCACCAGTCTGTCGTACAGCGGTCCGTCTTTCTGTGTGAGTTCGTGGAAGATGCGCGCGTCCATTTGAGCGGCAAGGAGGTTGTTTGCCGCGGTCACAGCGTGGATGTCGCCGGTCAGGTGGAGGTTGAAGTCTTCCATGGGAATCACCTGTGGGGCAACGGACAGTACATTTGGCATTTCAAAAATGGCGCAAAAGTGACTGAAGAGGAGTGAAAGTGAAAAAGGGACTCATGCACTGGAAAATTTATGCACCTCAAGTTCAAGTTCGTTTATTGCTTCATGTGCAGTGCCCTTATAGGGCTCACCATGAGGCCTGTAAGGCTACTGCAATTGAAAGTAGCTTACGTGTCAGAAAAATAAGTACTTAATTATTTTTAATGTGCTAATTGGCTAACATGTGATATAAAAGGTAATTATGTACATACTTTTAATACAATTACATATTTTAGGCTTCTAACCATTAGTGGTCAAGAAAGAATACATAGTGTAGCTAGCTCGACAAGTTACTTACACTAGGTGGTGTTTCTTATTATGCTATGTGTCTTCGCAATAGTCATTGTGTCGATAGTCAATCTGACCTGCGAGAAAAATAGTATAATAGGCTGGGGTTATCTACGAGTACGAGTACGAGTAAAGGTGGCATGACTGTATTTACCAGTGGCTTGCTCGAATGTGGCTCAGCTGGACTTTAACCGCAAGTGGCTTGACCCACGGTGATTTGGCCGAAATTGGCAGCAATTGCCTCGGCTGAAGGTGGCTCGACTGGTCTTGCCTGCGAGCAGCTACGTTCGGGTAGCTGCACTATGTGGGCAGGGTTTACCTGCTATTGTCCTAGCCGAAGCCTTACCACCGACCGCCTTGGCTGAAGATGTCTGGGCTTCTTCTTCAGATATGTTAGTCGACTGTTGGACTTAACCCTCTCCTAATGGGCGCCATAGCTCCCTGTCTTCAGCTTGCCGCATCCAGCATCTGCCGGCACTTTTTCGCAGATCGTCATCCCACCTGGTCGGAGAGCGTCCTACACTACGTTTGCCGAGTCGCGGTCTCTACTCAAGAACACGTTTAGTCCAACGGTTGTCGGTTCTCCGCGAGCTATGGCCAGCCCACTGCCACTTCAGCTCGCTAATTCTCTGTCGATAACTTTGGTTCTCTGTCGGATGCATTCGTTGTGAATCCCATCCTTCAGAGAAACTCCGAGCATGGCTGGGCTTACCTGGGAGTAACCCCCTCCCGCGGCGCCGCCCTTGACGCCGAAGGTGGGGCCCTGGCTGGGCTGGCGCATGCAGGCGAAGCTGTTGCGGCCGCGGTGCGCCGTCAGTGCCTGCACCAGCCCCAGCAGAGTCGTGCTCTTGCCTTCGCCGAGCGGGGTGGGGGTGATCCTGTAAGTTGGTAAACCAAACTGCTTTAAAGCGATAATAAAAGCACGATTCCCTACAACACTCCTTAAATGCAGTTCAAAGGAACTTTAACTGTACGCTGTAACGGTGCAAACCTCTTTACATAATTTTTTTATTATACTCTTTTTAATGCACTAACCCGTGCTAAGGACAATTTTAAAAACCTATTTAGAGATTCGAGATGCGGGATTCGAACCCGCGACCTCTGGCTATCCGTGCCAGTGGAATTTTGCGTGGTGGAATTTTTAGCCTCTAAATAGGTTTTTAAAATTGTCCTTAGCACGGGTTCGTTATCAACCCTTGTATGTCCCCACTGCTGGGACACGGGTCTCTTCCTGCATCGCAGGAAGGTTAGGCCATGGTTAGAACACGGGGGCCAAGCCCAGGTTGGTGGAGGATTGTAAGACAGTGGCAGGCCTTACTGTCAGAAGTTATCAAGCCGCCCATAAGGCCTCTGACATGGCTTAACGGCTGCCATTATATGACAGCCGGCACCAACGGCTTTACGTGCCTTGCGAAGCACGGAAGCGCTCGGAAAAATGCCACTAGCGGTAATCACGGGACGCTCACCCGTCCCGTACCTGACCGCGCCTGTCGTTGCTTAACCAAGCACGGGTTAGTGCATTAAAAAGAATATAACAGTTTATAATAACGTTTATCAAAAGGCTCCGCTGACCCGGCGACGACGATGTATTTCCCTGGCCGCTGGTCGCGCAGCCTCTCCAGCACGGAGAGCGCGACCTTGGCCTTGGTGCGGCCGAACTGCGACACCTCGCTCGGGTACAGCCCGATCTCCTGCGCCAGCGCCGCCACGTCCTTCGGCCGCTGCGCGCGCGCAATAGCGATGTCGCTGCGGGGACAACTTTACTTTGAAATAGGGAGAAAGTTATCACGAAGACGTCCACTTATTTTATTGTTTTACTTTTTTTTCGAAAGCGAGACATCCAGGCTCGATTCCCAGTGCAGGCAAGTACCAATGACTGTTTTCCAAGATACGTATACTCTCTCTCTGAGAGATGGCACAAGCCCTGTGGGACGCGGGACGTTTATCGGCTGCATAAAATAATCTCTGTGGTTTTAGACAAAAAGCTTGGTTTAAATGTTCTGCGACAACAAACAAGTTATTAACACACATAAACACGTAAAAGAAACGGTATTCCCACCGTCATCTTTATGAATTAATTTGAGTATAATGCGCACGGGTTTAAATAAATAAATAACTTCCACACAGTAGAATAAGTTGCCCTGGTCCCGAATGAGGATACTCTTATGTTATCAATGCAAGGACATTACAATGGAAATAAAACCTACTAAATAAATTATTAACTGTGCTAAGAATCCCGTTTTAGGAAACATTAGGGTTATTTGAAATACTTTTTGAACACTGCGCTGCGTCGTGATCGAAATTTTTTGGTCGCTGGTCACGCGCTATTACATGGTAAGTCTCCAAGTTGGGTTATTATCTCAACGCTTCGGAAGAGATAACAGCGCGCCGCCACCACGCCACCATGAAACATGGGCCCTACACCAGTACCAGCGCCACAGTACGGCCAGGCGGGTTTAGCAGCGGGCGCGTCGCCAGCGTCATGCGACCAGGGTCAGAACGTCACGACTCCGACATACTTGAGCACTGGGGCTTGTGGGACGCGGCCAGACGTTGGCTAGCAGCCGCACTAGTTACCGGCGCGCTGCTAGCACGGAGTTGGCCACAAGCACGGTCACAGGCCCCCCGCCGCACCAGTGCCAAGTGCGGCCAAACGATACCAGGATCGTTTGACCGCAAGTCGCGTCGATAGAAGGTTACTAGGTCGACATACCTGGGCACCGGGGCTTCCGGCACGAGCCTAAGTGGACGCAGTGGCCAGGCGGGGGCTAGCAGCCGCGCCAGCTGCCGGCGTGCTGCCAGCACGGTGTTGGCCATTAGCATGGCCACGGTCATGGGCCCCACGCCGCCCGGCACCGGCGTCACGTGCGCCGCCACCGAGCAAGCCTCGGCGTACGCAACGTCGCCCACTAGACGCTGCCCGCTGGCCTTCGTTGAGTCTGCAGGCGAACGATGAATGAAAGTATCGCGTACGATAAGCGATGGCCGGGGGAGCGCTCTCAGGGAGTGTACAAGCTTTTTTTTTAGGTATACCAACAGCAAGCAAAAATATATATTATTGAAATCATTTACAGTAAACTATTTGTTGTTACACATTATTGCAAAGCAACTTAAATAACATACAAAGTGCTAAAAATTACGTACAAAGGTGTACTTATTTCAACAGAAATTTCTTCCAGCCAGCCTAAAAATGAACTATGTACGTTTTATGGATTTTCATTGTGTTTTTAAACGATTCCCGACAGTTGTGGAATTTGTTTGAGGGAAGCCTAGGTCAAGCAGTGTGTTGATTGAAATGAAATGAAATGAAAAGGTTTTATTCAAAGTAGCGCAGAAGCTGCGGCTTAATGAACGTTACAATTCAAACTAGGTGTCCATTTCAAAATCTAGATCATTTTGGAGGAAAAAATGGACAAAAAAACTCCAAACTTAGTCTTTTCAAAGTCTTTAATTAACATAGTTTACATAATTATTATAAACTTTTGCATTGAATTATCACAACTTTGTTGCAAAATATTATGTCTTAGCTATGTACATAATTAACCGTTAATAATAATATTTATAGATATAAATTTAAATAATAATTATAGGGTTATAAATATATATAATATATATAGCGGTTCCGTGCTTCGCATGGCACGTTAAGCAGTTGGTGCCGGCTGTCATCGATAGATGGCATTCGTTAAGCCAAGTCAGAGGCCTTAGGGCGGGCGTGGAAAGTTCTGACAGTAAGACCAGCTACTGCAAGCCTCCACCAATCCGGACTTGACCCCCGTGGTGGAGTATGGCCTATACCTTCCTCAGGGAAGAGACCCGTGCCCCTCAGTGGGGACAGATTGGGTTGATGATGATGATGAAATATATATTATAATAAATTTTAATAATAAGAACAACCTAAAACAATTTCTACCAAAGACTTTGGAGTGATCGTTCACCAGTAGTTTTAGACAATATGTTGCTGTTAATACTTTACTGGCGTTGTTTTTCCGAATAGAAATTGCGTGAATAGTCTCAGCTAGTTTTATCGGTAAAACAATACAGTTTATTACTTTCCTTACATACCTATAGCAATGTCCCAGCCGTTTCGGAAATCTTAACTAAGTTATCTTTCGATAAATGCTTGTTGCATTTTTTTTACTATAGCGAAATCACGAAAAACTCGACCACCCTTGTCCACTTGATCTCACGTAATAATCCAATAAGCTATGAAACCCAACCTTGTTTAGGTTTGGTGGCAGCGATCAATGTCACCCGACTTTAATATTTTGTCAACAGTAGGTATCAGATTGTCATTATAATTCATGTTTCCGGCCATTGTGGCAAACCGTTACTTACTTAAGTTAATTACAGCGAGGGACAATGCGCCTTAGTTACCTGGAATAGGGTTGATTCCGCAGTCAATGACGATGGCTCCTGGCTTGATCCACGAGCCGCGTACCATCTCAGGCCGGCCGATAGCCACCACCAATAAATCCGCGGATTTAGTCTGAAACGAACATGCCGTGTTTAAAAACATAATTCTCAGATATCGAGGACCAAACATGGAATCCGGAAATGTCTGGTTCTCAACGGTTCATAATTGTGTCTAGAGGTAGGTATAGTGGGAATGTTTGAAGATCACGTGGACTCGAAAGGTTTGTCCTGCATTATACTTTTTTAAATTTCATTCATTCATTCATAAGTATAGATAAACAAAATTATATCTTAAATATCTAAACCATCAGTCTTGTGCTTCTAAGGCTTCTTAAAAACAATTTAACTTTGGAAACTATGAAAAGAAGAGGAGAGGTCCGGTCCGGCCTCCGCGTCCAACTGCAGAGCCGATCTATCGAAGAATTCCAGGTACCTTCCTCCTCCTAGTCTCCAGAGATCCTACTTGAGCGGCTCGGCGCCTGGTGTGGCGGCTCCGGCTCCAGCCGAGGCTTTTCTTACATTTACTTACGATTTCACTAATATTCTTGGTCTTTGAGTGGCAGACGGTGACAGTAGCGTGTTCCCACTTGAGCAGCTCGGCGGCGGGCGTACCGACAATCCGGCTCCGGCCGAGGACCACCGCGTTCTTTCCGGCGATGGGCACGCCCGTGCGCCGGATCAGCTCGATGCATCCGGCCGGCGTGCACGGGATGAAGCCCGACATGTCGCCGCAAGCCACGCGGCCCTCGTTTATTGTGTTCAGTCTGGGTGGGGCAAGAGATTGGGATTGTATTCCTGAGTTAGTGAAATAATGCCGATGACTACTTTCAAAATCATCCACATGCAACCAGATGATTTTGAAAGTTGTCATTCATTGAAATTCAATGGTAAAACGTAACTTTCCAGAACTTAAACAACGTTTCTCCTATGCAAAAAACTCAGGATTTACTTTTGCATTTTATTTGTTGCATTTTTCAAATTCAAATTAAACGGCATTTCTAGGTAATGTAAAATGTGACCCTCGACTTCGATCGCGTAGAATTGGGATAAGAAGTATCAGAAGAAGCAGAAGCCAGGTCTTCTGTAAGTGTTAAATCTCGTCCTTGACCATCCGTGATTGCGTGATACGTATCCAGATATCTGAAAGTCTCTTAATATAGTTCTTCTTTTATATGGAAGGAAGGAATTATTCTTAGTAACAAGGCTCCCATTTCGTAAGGTAATTTATCCGATTATTCGCGGGCTCTAAACACACAAGGAATTTATGTAAAGAACGAAATACCTATTGGGTAAGCCACAAAGTATACTTTGTAGGTCGACAGATACTAACTGCAAATCTAGTGAATATGTCTTCAATTCAGAAATGGCTACGGTTCATAGTTGAAGCTAGTACAGAGAAGAGCGGGTGATCGTGCTCTTCCACTATAAAGGAAAATTTCCCTTCAGGCAGATCGTATGCCTGGGGACGGCTGGTCCAACTATTGTCGGTCCAAATATTTATGTTATGTCATCGAAACACTTTGATTGCGCGATGCAGGAATGTTAGAGTTAAAAGTCCGCGCGCAGAGTTGACATGTGCTCGCCACACTAGTGTTAAAGCCTATAATAAACAAATAGCAGTCAGGTAAGTGGCATATACAGCAAGGAATGTTGACAAGGCTCACCCATCAACGTCCTTGTCGGGAGAGACGGCGTCAGTGACCCGATGGTTGTCGATTTGGTGCTGGGAGTCCAGCGGCATCTGCACGATGATGCCGTGAACCTCCGGAGACTCGTTCAGTGCCGTCAGCTTGTTGAGTAACTGGGAAGAATCAATATACCTATTATAGATACGTTTATTTCCATATTTTCTGGTAACACAGTAGGTACAGTACTGCACTTCATAAAAGTCCCTTCGGGAATCTACGTTCGCGCAGACTAAGACTAAGAAGTGTAACGAAAGTACCCGAAGCTATAAGTACATTCAACATGATCTTTAACCGATACGGTTAAGGTGCAGAATTGATTGCCGAAGTAGCGCTACCTATTTCGCTCACGCTAATATTGCCAAACTAATAGTCACCTGCATCGATGACGTTGAATCAACTAATAGCAACAAAGGCGCGCGGCCTGCTATAATATGAAACTATCTGATTGGTCGATCAACTTACCGCACATCCAAAATTTGTTCATCTGTGCCGGTACATCCGCGAGACCGGTACCGGCGTACCGGTAGTTTTAAATTTTATTGTTGTATTAATAACATTGTAAATTAATTATTGTTTCGATATCAACCTTTGTATTCAACCCACTGTTGGGGCACGGGTCTCTTCCTGCATCGCAGAAAGGTTAGGCCATACTCCACCACGGGGGCCAAGTCCGGGTTGGTGGAGGGTTGTAAGACAGTGGCGGGTCTTACTGTCAGAAGTTATCAAGCCGCCCATGGGGCCTCTGACATGGCTTAACGACTGCCATTACATGACAGCCGGCACCAACGGCTTAACGTGCCTTGCGAAGCACGAAAGCGCTCGGAAAAATGCCACTATTGGTAGTCACAGGACCGTCACCCATCCTGCACCTTACCGCGCCTGTTGTTGCTTAACTCAAGTTATTGATTCCAATCACTCGGTTCGACTAGGCCACGAGCGCTTCACTACTATTTTATTATTGTTTACTATTTTATTATTTAATTACGTATAAGTGTATAGTTTTCAGATTTTTACCTATACATATTTGTAGTCGATAAGATTTATAAGACGATATTACTTGCCAAATTTCATAATTCTAGGTCAACCGGATGACCCTATCTATGTTGATTCTCTTGAGTATCGCAATATAGGTATTTTGCGGCATACACGGCCGTAACTTTTTGTAACTTGGAAGCTTCATTCTTTCACAACTTCAGGGGACTGTAGACCTGAGGATATGGTTGAGGAATTTCAAATCGATACCTCAACGCATTTTCGATATAAAGGGACTCGACAGACATACAGAAGGACGGACGGACAACAAAGTGATCTGTAGGGATTCACTTTTTTCTTTTGAGATACGAAACCCTATAAATTAATGAATACTCATTTATTGCTAAGAACGAATTCAATTCAATTTATTTCAACGTAAAGAATTTACATTCTATTTGCTGAATGTCAAAGCAGCGGCTTTCACTTTCACATGAAAGTGAAAGCCGCTGCCTTCGGGCCGTAGTGTAGTGGAGAAAAGGCAGCGGGGAAAAAAACTCCACTCTGACCATCTTTTCTCAAGTCCTCTTAAATATATATACATCAGATACACATATACGTATGGTAAGATTCCATGATTGCCATTAATGACTTTAAATTCCAAATAGGTCGTGATGAAAAAGATGTCTTTAATTTAATGTTGTAGTGATTGCTCTAAGGATTCTGTCAACGTCTCAGTTAAGACTTACTTTATTACGCAAATCTAATAATAATCTCTACCATGAAAATACAATGCAATTTCATGGTACAAATTATTACTGCGTTCACAAACTTTCGCATTTTTAATATTAGTGTGATGTGAAGTATGATTTTGTCCACGTAAGATGCTCTGTAGTAAATGTGCTGTGGACATTTTCGATATCAACTGATCAACACAGGGTCAACCTCAGAACACAAAATGATCTGAGGGGTCAACATTACGTCACACAACAAAAGTTGGCTGTAAACAACTCCGCGATATAGTTCGTTATTGCAGTATTAAGAAGGTTACGAAAATAATCGTATAATTACGTAAGATTACTATTTACTCTTATTACATATCACATAACACTAATATTATAAAGACAAAAAATTGTGAGTGTGTATGTTTGTTACTTTACGTCTAAACGGCTGGAGCGATTTTAATGAAATTTGGTATGGAGTTAGCTGACACTCTGGATTAACGCAAAGGCTACGTTTTACTGCGAGAAAATATCTTATTCCCATGGGAAAGTCGATAAACCGCGGGTAACACCGCGGAGCACAGCTGGTGTAGATATAAGATCTAAAGGCAAAATATCTAATGTTAAGCATCGGCAACATTTTTTTATGTAACCTACACATACCTACGTTCCCCTGAGGGGCACAGGCCTTCTCTCAGAGAGAGAGTGTGGGCTTAATTACCACGCGTGGTAATGCGTGGTAATTAATTCCTCTTTTCTTTAGTGCCAGTACTTTTGCGCCACCCAGTAGTATAAAAGCAACCACTTTTATCTGAGTTTAAAGCTAGATCTCCAGTGTTTGTTTTCTTTTTCCTACAGAAAAACTTTATTAGGTACACTTCTAGCAATCCGACACTTCTCCTTTTTTAAGCAAAAACAATAATATTTACATGTTTTGTATTATAAAACGGTGTACAATAATAGTAGATTGTTCGCCAAGGGCGCAAATACAGTTTTCGAGTCGAGGTTGTGAAATTGAAGCCTGAGCGAACTGAGGGACTGTATAGCGAAGGCTTTAACTAAGAGTCCCGAAGGAGCGAAGGATTCAATATTCAATACTACCGAGACCGAAAACATTTTGCGCCCGTGACGAACCTGCTTTTCACTACATTTGTGAGGAATGCAATAAGAAATTAAATATACTAAATGCGCGCCAATGCCATTGTTGCAAACGTTATCCAATGAAAATCGGCCTTTCAAATTAAAATTTTTGACGTTTTATTTCCAAGAAGAGAGCAAAAAGTTTGGTTGCAACGAGTTTGGGACACAAATCAATTCCATACTCTGGTTTAAAACTTCTTGCTTGTTTAGAGCGTAAGAGATATAGGTCAAGTCCTCAAGAGTGAATGAGAGGTTCAATATCTCAATAAAACGTGATGGTGTACAGTCATTTATTCTTACTTGTCCAATTTAGTAAACAAGATTCTTACCTTAAAATTGAGATTAGATGCCTAGTGCCATAAATTGAGATTAGACAATTTCTCGCAAATTCATGAACTATCATGAACTATGTTTATAAAATTGGCAGCGTGTTATCTAAAAGAGTGTTCCAGGTTACTTCATTTATGGAAATATGCCAGTTTTGGACTAAAAAGTCATAGTTTAAGGGTAGAATCTTGTTTACTAAATTGGACAAGTAAGAATAAATAGACTGTAGGTATATAAATTCAAAATTGGATTTATATACTTACCATACTTGTTTGATTGGATAGCAATAGCTTGTTTTGGGCTCTAACATTAGGGATCAAAATACGTAATTTCGAGCAGATGGAGTGAAAAGAATATTCTTATCTTGTCTTCTGTAAGCAGTTACCTCAGCCTCAGTGATGTCCCTGGGCAGGCGGACATGCTCAGCCTTAATCCCGATGCGCTCGGCGGCCTTCAGCTTCATGCGGATGTAGACGTTGGAGTCCTCGCGGCCGCCCACTTGCACGATGGCCAGCCGCGGCTGGAACGCCGGCGCTTGCGCCCTCAGCGCCGCCACCTGCCTCGTCAGGTCTTCCTCCACAGACCTGCGGGGGCGCAGAGATTCGTTGTAGATTTGAAGAGTGAAGTATGACATGTATAACGTTTCATTATGCTTAGGTCTCGGTGCTGTCTAGCATCATCTAAACAACACACTTATGCTCTTGTAGATTTTATAAGTGTTAATAATTTGTACCAATTTAACAATATTAATAACTGTGATCGTAAAAAATTAGATCTTATTTTAAGTAATGTAGTGAATGCTTGCGTAACGCAACCCCTAGATCTTCTCAGCAAACTTGACCAAAAGCACCCTAATCTCCTGCTACACTTATCGTTAAACAACGTAAAGCACTTACACACCAAACCGCGTACTGATCATAATTTCTATAAAGCGGATTATAGCAGTATTATAGCTGAACTTAACGCGATAGACTGGCATACTTCATTAAGCAAGTACGATGATGTGGATCAGATGGTGTCATTTTTTTATGATAAATTGAAAACGTTTATAGACAAATTTGTTCCTAAGAGGAAAAAAAGAAATTCAAAATATCCACAATGGTACAGTGTCGCACTTATTAAGCTAATTAAAGAACAAGACAAGTTAAGAATCAGATTTTATAGATATAATAATCCAAGAGATAAATTAGAGTATGACTTACTGCGCAGCCGTTGCCACAAGTTAACAAATATATGCCTTAGCGAGTACAAACGCAAAATAGAATCTAACCTCAAGACGAATCATAAAATATTTTGGAGTTACATAAAAAATAAGAGGAAGACCGAATCATCTTTTCCTACCCACATGCATCTTAATAACTCAACTGGCGAGACTGGACCAGAAGTAGCCAATCTATTTGCCACTCACTTCTCCTCCACATTCTCATCGAGTTCAATCCATCTCCCCACAGACATATCTGCCCGAATAAACAGTTCTCTTGGCCATTTAGTAATTTCCGAAAAAGACATACAGTTAAAAATTAAAAAAATAGATATCTTTAAGGGTCCCGGTCCTGATGGCATTCCACCGCTTTTTATAAAAAGATGTGTACTATCCTTGACTTATCCATTGTGTATTATTTTCAATAAATCATTAAGCGAAGGCAAATTTCCCGAAGCATGGAAAAAGGCAAGAATATTACCACTACACAAAAAAGGCGATAACTGCAATATACAGAATTATAGACCTATATCTATCCTCTGCTGCTTTTCCAAACTCTTTGAATCAGTAATTTGCCCTACAATCACCAGTCACATTGATCAAAGCATCAGTGACTATCAACATGGATTTAGAATGGGCCGATCCGCTGAAACCAACCTGGTATCATTTATTTCGGATGTGTCACAGCATGTTGATGCCGGACTCCAAGTGGATACCATTTATACTGACTTCTCTAGCGCATTTGATAAAGTCAATCACTCACTTCTTATCGCTAAACTTGAAGCCAATGGTATTCATGGATCACTGCTGAACTGGTTCAAGTCATATCTTGAAAGGCGCACCCAGCTGGTATTGGTTAATGGCTATGAATCTCGATTGTACTATGCTGACTCTGGAGTACCTCAAGGTTCTCACCTGGGGCCGGTTCTTTTCTCACTTTTCATAAATGACATTGTATCACAACTTGTACATTCCAAATGCTCTTTATTTGCCGATGACCTAAAATTGTTCAAACCTATAAACTGTCCCGCCGACGCTTACCTCCTTCAAAGCGATCTCAGCAAACTTCAGTTGTGGTGTACAAACAATGGCATGACTTTAAATGCTCAAAAATGCTACCATATTAAATTTACTAAAAAGAAAATGCCCCTAGCCTCTTCCTACAAAATTGGTGATGACACTCTGGTTGAGGTCACCGAAATAAAAGACCTAGGTGTCACCATGGACTCCAAATTAACTTTTATTCCTCATGTCAACAACATTACTAAAAAAGCAGCTCAGATGCTGGGTTTTATTAAAAGAAATTCTAACGGTTTCAGTGTTCGCTCTAAAATACTTTTGTATAATGCTTTAGTTCGCAGCCATCTTGAATATTCATCTACAGCTTGGAATCCATCATACACTGTGCACTCCCAACGTCTTGAAGGTATTCAAAGATCATTCACAAGACATTTAGCTTTCGTTTCATCAGGCATATCTTGTAGATGCCCTTATGCACAACGACTACAATTTTTCAATATGCGATCTCTTAAAAGTCGTCGCACTAAGCGTGACCTTACTTTTCTTCACAAATTAATAAATGGTAACATATCCTGCGGTAACATCTTAGAACACGTATCTCTTACAGTGCCTTACAAATACCCTCGTCAAGCTATCAGTAAAATACTATGTGGTCCCTATAGTAAAACTAACACCGGTGCTGGCGCACCTATAAACAGAATGTGTCAAAGCTACAACTATATAATTTCTAAAGATCCCAGCATAGATATTTTTTGTGATAAAATTAACATATTTAAGTCAAAAATAAGTAAAGTTATTTAAAATTTAGATTGTTTAACATTTAGATTGTCTACGTTCCAGAAGTTGATTTTTGTTTTTAATTATTTTTTGATTAAGTTTTAAGGTTTTTAGTTTGTGTTCCTTACTTTTAAGTAATTTTCCAGTGTTGCTATATTTAATGTCGAACGCTGTATACATTCCATTGGGTGCACAACAGACTTGTTATGTCAAATTTCAATTTCGTATTCTATTTGTGTAGCCCTGCCTATGTATCTTAATAAATAAATAAATAAATAAATAAATAAACACACAGACCTAAGCTAAAGCGTCTACACTTTAGATTGTGTTATTTTGATTACTGTATGATGTATATATGATGTACTTTGCGTTATGGTCTTTCGATGTACCAATTCTTTATGTGCAAGAATGCAAAAAAAAAAAATTCTATCTATGTATCTTACGAATATTATAGTGTGTAGGTAAATAGGTATGTATGGATGTTTGTTACTCTATCACGCCGGAACGGCTTAACTGATTGGGAAGCAATTTGGCACAGAGATAGAGAGGGTGTGCTATTTCAGAGTAAGTATAGTCTGAAATAGCACATCTATAAAGCTACTTTTCATCTCGGAAAAATACATCAAAATTTCTTCGCGAACGAAGGCGTGGGCAGCAGCTAGTCTAAAATATTTCCAATTTTTTTTTTACTCTACCTAACTATCTGTCTATTTTTTTAAAAACCTACTATCAAATACAAGATATCGATGATAGCGGTATTTCTAGCTATTTCTTGAATAACCTAGGACGAGCAAACAAATTTTGGTATTTAATCGAATTCTATGAACGGTTTGTTAACATGATGGTAGGTCGGAAAGACGAAGATGGCATTAAGCTCGCTGCAATAATGAAGACGTGAACTTAACACGCGGATAATGTCTCATGAGCGTTTACTCTATTTGGATGGCAAAACTGATTATAACAGGTAGTATAATTAGACAAATGTTGAATAGGCACCAGAAAATAAAACATGTGGGTGTTTAAATGTTTTTAGAAACATTGGATTTACAAAATAATAAAACACAATTTTCATAAATGTGGCTAGACTGGGGTGACAATTAAGTGTCGCCGCACACGGGCCACACGCGACAGCCACAAACGCCGCCACGAGAAGCTAGAAGCGGCTACAAAGGTAGCTGAAGCGCGCGACAGCCACTTGTGGCCGGTGGTCGACACTTGCGGTCGGTGGCTGCTACTTTTTTTAACCCTTGCGTGGCGTGCAGTATCATAATGGACTCTGACAAAGAAGGTTTAATTGCGCTACTTTTGATAAAAAGACGTCGTCGTAGAAGACGAAACCGTAGTTATTGGATAAATCCAGTTTTAACGAAAAACGGGTTTTTTTTTGTAGGCCGAGTTTTGTATTAGAGTAGAATATAGAACATTTTATTTGTAACATACAAAAAACGAAAATACAAGAGATGTTATGAAAATAAATTCAATGGTAATACACTCTTTACCATTTCTCAAGGCTAACCAAAGCAATGTTACAGTCGTACCTAGCTGCAGTTATAGACATGCGTGTATTTGATTGAGACCGTTTCACAGAAATTACTGTCTTGTCAAGGTCGAGACCCGTTTGCTATGTAGCCTTATGTGTTTAAGAAAACTTATTTATCAGTAAGATAATTCCATGACTGACTCTATCCTGGAGTATTAAGTTCAAATCTTGTTTAGCCCTTTTATAGGTAGACACAATCGGTTTTGTAGGTACTGAAGTTGGATTAAGGAGTTTTTGTAACTTTTGATATCGAGGGGAAGTATACAGTCTGGCCAAATTATTATACTCAAAACTATTTCTTTTCTATTCCTCACTTTAAGCTATGAGAGATGAAATAGTTGGTGTTGATAGTTGGTTTCAGAGATTTTTGTATAAAATAACTGCAGTGTTAAACCCAAATGTATCGAGTTATTTTTTTTTCTGTCAGAGTAAGCAAGTAAATTTTTATAGGTATAAAATGAAGGCATGCATTTAAAAATAAACAGATTTAATAAATACTTGGCCACCGCGGTACCCGAGAGAATTTGGGCCACCATCCTGTCAGCTGTTTCGACGACCACGAGATCCGACGGTCGAGAACCTACTGTCTCCCGCCATTATGTTAGGAACATTAAATTATCGCTGAAGATTACGATTGACCCCTGAAAGATAACCCCTGAAGGAGTGTCGCGACGTTGTGAATATTCTATTTGGTGTTGTGCCGAATACTCTATTATTCGTTCTAATTTGGGAAGCTACCTATTAATGCTCTAGGTCCGTATTAAGTATTGTCTATATGCGTCTATGTTTACTATTTTGAAATTTTTATGGCAAGCCATTTTTTTTTATGTCGCGAAACAGTAAGTATAACTAGAATAGAGTGTTTTATAACCAACAATCTAAATGTATACGCTCTGCGAATAAGTTAATCATAATTAACCCATTATTTCCCCACCGAGGGGAACGGGTCTCTTCGCTCAGGAAAGTATACTCCACCACGGGGGCCAAGCCAAGATTGGTGGAGGCTTGCAAGTGGCTGGTCTTACTGTCAGAAGTTTTGAAGCCGCCCTAAGGCCCCTGACTTAGCTTAACGACTGCCATCTATCGACGGCATTCGGCACCAACTGCTTAGCGCGCCTTGCTAAGCAAAGTAGTTAATATTAAACATAAATTGGTCAGAGTGTAAAAACTGTACCATTGTATGTAAGTACATCATAATTATTTTACAGCATAATGTCACACTTTACAATTAATCAAATATAACAGCCACAAATGTTTAGTCAAATATAAGCACACAACCACAATGACAAAATGAAATAAGTCAATCAAACCGCCCTGGGACATATCCGACCCGAAAGTTCCCATCGCTGGCAGCATACAGCATCTATGTTTACCAATACGAGTATGACACAGTTATCACAAATTTCTAATACTACGCTACAAAAATACAAAGATAAAAAACTTTGGCCTTTGCATCTGCGTAATGAGATTATTTTTACAGCGTCCAGTTGCATCTTCAGTCAAACTAGATGGTTGAAGGGATCACTCGGACGCTGCAGTGCCTGGGACACTATTTTAGATGGAGGAGTAGGA
This sequence comes from Yponomeuta sedellus, assembly GCA_934045075.1. Taxonomy (NCBI): domain Eukaryota; kingdom Metazoa; phylum Arthropoda; class Insecta; order Lepidoptera; family Yponomeutidae; genus Yponomeuta; species Yponomeuta sedellus. The sequence goes on along the minus strand of OW203741.1, from coordinate 9,388,242 downwards.
GTTGATAACATTTCTGGCGCTGGTGGGGCACTTCACAATATTAAATAGCACTTTTCAAGACATCGATAACTTTGTACGCTGACAGATCAATTCGCTTCATATATCATTAGTCGATAACTTTCCAATATTTTAATAAGGTACACCCATACATACCTAACCTGCTTCGAATAGCATCTTCTTATCGATACTTTAAATATGAACTTTATCAAGTTCATTATACTCCAGCACCATCCACTTAATGAAATAATTAAATGAGGACGTATTATACTGTTCAATGTAAAGTTCAAAACAAAACTAACGCTATTTTTCTCAATTTGGTATCGGAAGCAGTGTTGTCAATTTGTATCAATATTTTAGTCTCTCCGAAATGTTGCAATACTTAGGGGTCATACCATTGCTGATTTTCTGATTATCTTTAATGACGTACTTATAAGATAAGAAATGGGAGATCATTAGCTGTAATAATAACTTAGAATAGCAATCAACAGTCAGGAGAGTGCTTAGTATTTGTTTATTTTGGATTTTGAAGTGTTAACGGAGAGAACTCAAAAAGTGATTATAAGTAAATGATCAATCCAAATAGGTATATATTTTATTTTTAACTAGCTGACCCAGCGAACTTCGTAACGCCTAACAGTCGATTCTTATTATTTTTTTTTTCTCCGTAAGAACCATCCTCGTCCTTCAAGGAATATTCTAAAAAAAGAATTAGCGAAATCGGTTCAGCTGCTTTCGAGATTGCCTCGTTGGTCTATCGGTTTACACGCTTGACTGCCAAAACCGAGATCGTGGGTTCGATTCCCACTGGAGGCCGCCGTACTTGATTTTTACAATTTGTCTAGGTCTTTTATTTTTACATACTTTATTTTACCTTACTTTTATTGTGGCAATATTGTTTTACACTCTTGGCCAGTTCCTGAATTGAGAATTTCGCTGAGTACATACGAGTAATTAACTGTAGTGCTGTCTCTTCAAATTTCTCAGGAAAGAGCGTGACAGAACGTTACTTAAGTAATTTCACTTCGTGAACTTCTCAATTCAGAAACCGGCATCGGCACTCTGCCGTTGTCACTATTGTAAATAGAGTTCGTGCTTTGCCGCTCCCGCACGCGATTTAGCCTAAATATAGTAAATCTCGATTTTATTTCATCATCAGCACCTAAAAATACAGTCCACTAAACAACAACTGTATAACATTTACATACAAGCACATACATTGCTTCTGGCCCCACACTAGGATACCCTGTGTCGTGGGAACCAGAAACAACGACATCACAAACATGTAAACATCCAAGACCTGGGTTTTTTTTTGTTCCCAGCCGGGATTCGAACCCGGGACCTCTTGCATGGTAGGCAGACGCGCTACCGCTACACCACAGAGGTATACGTGTGTGCTACATGGGTGTCTTACCATGTTTATGATGTATTTGCCCGCCTTGTGCTTTCCTCTTTTATTAAAACTTTTTGTAATTTTATTAAATCTAACAATATAAAACTGTAGATACATATACAGGGCGTCCCAAAGTTATGGGCCATGAAGGGAAAGTACCTTAAATATCGTAGATAGGGTATTTTGCTGAAAGAAGACTTTATGTTATTTTTGAAATTTAGTGATTCTGCATTCAAAGATTTTCTAAAAATTACTTGCCTTGTCTGGAAATCGAACCGACTTAAATTTAAAAAAAAAACACCCCTACTTTTATGATGCCAATCGAAATAATGGCTAAAAACTAAAAACTAGTAACCCTTCTTAAGTAATATAGTATTTTAAAAGAAAGGAACAGCGTGAAATTAATCATTTCAATCAAATTAAAAACATACATGAAACTGCCGTATTCAATTACATAAGTGGGTATTTTTTGTAAATTAATTAATTTAATGCTCAAAATGTGACCCCTCTTGTCTTACGTAAATCGCAAATCTTTTAATGAGTCCGCTGCCTGTTAATTTTCATTTTTCATTTTCAACTTTATTGACTACGGCAGTTTCATGTATGTTTTTAATTTGATTAAAATGATTAATTTCACGCTGTTCCTTTCTTTTAAAATACTATGTTACTTAAGAAGAGTTATTATTTTTCTGCCATTATTTTGATTGGCATCATAAAAGTAGGGGTGGTTTTTTTTTTAAATTTAAGTCGGTTCGATTCCCAGACAAGGCAAGTAATTTTTAGAACATCTTTGAATGCAGAATTACTAACTTTTAAAAATAACATAAAGTCTTCTTTCAGCAAAATACCCTATCTACGATATCTAAGGTACTTTCCCTTCATGGCCCATAAGTTTGGGACGCCCTGTATATTGTTCATACATAGTCGTTTCATAATATATTGTACTATTTTATTATGAGTAATTATTCTTGGTTACTATTATAGTAGTATAAAGTATTATGTTCCTCAACTATCTACTGCAAAAAGCGAGGTGCGCGACTAGTGAAAAAAAAAGTGCCATCTTCACAAACCTGACATTGGCAGAATCCAAAGGGGTGCCATAAAAAAAGAATTGAATTGAATATATTTGTCTAATAGCATAGCACAAGTCCCTTCCTTAGGGAAGAGACACGGTGGCCCTCGGTGGGGACATAATGGGTTGATGATGATAGCAGAGGAAATCCTAGTTTCATCATCATTAACCCATTATGTCCCCACCGAGGGGCACGGATCTCTTCCCTAAGGAAGGTATAGGCCGTACTCCACCACGGCAGCAAAGTCCGGTACGACGCTAGTCTCACGTTTTAAGTGTCATAAGTCTCAGCTTTCCAGTACATTAATTGTAAAATTCTGATATTTTAGCGTCACAAAACGCGTGCTCGTGCCGACGTACTACCCATGTAGAACAAGTGATGGTGTTATTCGGAAGTTATATATGTAACTTGTGGTCAGAAATTAAATATATATCTTATCTTAGTGGCCTACCCTAGTCTCTCTATACCTGCTGGATTCACTGCGTGACTGCGTCAGTTTATATAACAAATAAATAACATTTACATACAGGCACATACATTGCTTCTGGCCCCACACTAGGATACCCTGTGTCATGGGAACCAGAAACAACGACATCACAAACATGTAAACATCCAAGACGTGGGGGTTTTTTTTGTCCCCAGCCGGGGTTCGAATCCGGAACCTCTTGCATGGTAGGCAGATGCGCTACCGCTACGCCGCAGAGGTCGTCATATCTATAATATAAAAATGAATCCCTGAATGTGTTGGTAAGCGCAAATCTCGAGAGCAGCTAAACCGATTTCGCTAATTCTTTTTTTAGAATATTCCTCGAAGTACGAGGATGGTTCTTACGGAGAGAAAAATAAAAAAATATTAAAGAATTGACTGTTAGGCGGTACGAAGTTCGCTCGGTCAGCTAGTTATAGATATATGTATAATTTCTACCCAATTGTTTTACCCAGATTTTTTTCTCTAGATGGCCCTTCATCCTTGCTGAATTGGCCCTTAACAAGATGCTACAATACTTGGACTACCTAACAATAGAGAAAACAATGTAAGGAGCCAGCCAGCCAGCCAGACAATTAGATAGATAGAGAACACTTTATTGCACAACCAGAAAAATATTACAACCATGATTCTTAAATCTAAGTAATGTTATACAATTGGCGGTCTTATCGCTAAGAGCGATCTCTTCCAGACAACCTTTGGATGGAGTGGATTGCATGAAGAATATAGTCGGTACGTGGTGCAATTACCTAAACGTAATCTGAAACTTCGGTAGCGCGGTTAGGTAGTGCGGCAAATAACTACGGAATGGTGCCAAATAACAGGGTCTCCCAGGTAGGGGCCTAACCTGTTCTGGACCAACCGGAATTACGTATAAAAAAATGCGATTCATAAAAAGATTCCCCAGAGGCAGTCTTTGAGTATTTAAATTGTCGTCTGTCGTGTAGTCTGTAGAGGGAAAGACGTAATTACATTTTATTTATTAAACTGCCTCTGAGGAGTGTTTTAGAAGAATCATTTAGTTGTAAGAGAAGTGTATACAACTATGCTCCCACGTGACCTTCGATGTGACCGTCACGATAAGTTGATAACAAAGACATCAGCAAAAAAAAAAATTACATCCACCTCAGAGAATTTGTAGGATTTTATTTGATAGTTAGAATAAGCCATTTTTATTACTTAATAGTTTTATACAAATAAAAAACTTTATTGTCATAAAAGCGTACAAAGATTGTGCCTGGTCCACAAACTAGAATTGTATTATGTTTGTGATTATTACCTAACTAATTTGGGAGCCAATGGTCCTATACTGCGATGTTGCCACTCAGAAAATTAATATTGCCGCCTTTATAGACTAACCTTTAAGTCTTCTATTCGTAAATTGAATTATAAAAACTAAAACATAAACACTTGTTACTCCTTCAGCTCAAGTTACATAAAAAATATTATTGTAGGTAATTTTTATTATGTGGGACTGCCCATTTCATGGTATTCTTTGTTGTTGTGGTTACCTAAAAGTAAGACTACACATAGCATTTTAATTGTTTTTTTCATACTAAGTAACTTTGTATAACTCTTGTTGTGATCTCTATAATATAAAAATGAATCGCTTAATGTGTTGTTAAGCGCAAATCTCGAAAGCAGCTAAACCGATTTCGCTAATTCTTTTTTCAGAATATTCCCTGAAGTACGGGGATGGTTCTTACGATGACAAAAAAGAAGAAACTACTGTTAGGCGCAACGAAGTTCGCTGGGTCAGCTAGTCCTTAATAAAATAAAAATAAAAAAAAACTTACCTTATCACTTCATCGAGATCACTGGAGGTTTTCCACATTTCGGGGTATATAATATATCACAGCTTTACACGCTACACCGGCTCCGTGGTCGGTGTAGTGCACGCCCTTCCGAATGCAACGCCGGCCGGTCTCTGACTTAGAGCAATCTGTTACCTGCGATAACATACAAAATGCCTCGTTAGCGTGTGACATTATGCTAATAGATGCGATTGACTGATGTGGATGTACCCACCTGGTAGTCGCAGCGCGATGTGGACGAAAAATACCGGTTTTACTCAACTGCGACAGAAGGAGGGTCACGTTTTTCGCGTGTTTGTATGTATGTGGCCTAAACGGCTTATTGAATTTAATCTTGAGAGGTGTCGTTACATTACTCTTGACTGTTATAGGTACTTAAATCAATATTATAAAAAAATGGGTGATTTTGTCGTTATATGAAACGCCATGAATCCATGGTGGTTTGAAAACCTTAGAAAAATTTACGTTATACGCTTTTTTGTTAGAAAAGACGCTTTTCAAAAATATGTCGTGGTTTTGGTATGATTTTATAGCTAAAGGTGTGTACTCAAATCTATGAAATCCATTAAAAGCAAGTCAGAGCTGTGCAGGCCACGGGTCCACAGGTCATTGTTTTTATAGATGAAAACTGAAGAGGCGTTGCTAATTGCATTGAATTTTAAGTAAATTCAATGCTAAATGTTCGCGAATTTTTGAAATAACATTTCTCAACTTGAAGTCTACTCAACCTTATTTTTATTTTATGATTCTTAATCAGTCATTACATGAAAGGGCTTACAAACCACGCCGATTGCAGCGTCTTTACAATTTAAATAAAATACAGTCAGAACCAAAATATAAATTATAGTTAACCATGCAACCATGTTTATTGAAATATTTATATTTTTAAACTTATTTCTTTATGGTTTTAACATTTCTCATTTATTTCAATTACATTCCAATATGTAAGATAATTTATTTTTAAAAAACAATTTTTATTTCTATTATATTAAATTAATTTTAAACAATTTATTGTCTCTAACCATGAGAAATGTTAAAACCATAAAGAAATAAGTTTAAAAATAGAAATATTTCAATAAACATGGTTGCATGGTTAACTATAATTCATATTTCGTCTCCGACTGTATTTTATTTAGTAAACCCTGTCCACAAAGATTGTTGAAACAAAAAAAATATTTTTAACAGTCGGGTTTTTGTATTTTTCAATATTTTTTACATACAGCATTGAGTGTTTCTTACTATGGACAAGACTGCGTGCGGTCATTGGTTCTGTAAACTTTAATCGAAGGCTATAAGAAAAACGACATGGAAGTATCCACGATATGCGTGCGCGGGAGTTGAAACCAGTTTTTCAAGGACGTGTGACGAGTAGTCGACGCGCGATCAATTGCGTAGTATAACACTACTACGTTTTGAAATGGACGGGCTAAATTGAAAGACAATATGGATCAATCAAAGTGTTTTTATTTTTTACATTTTAACAGAATAGTCACTAATCAGACTGAAAACATCAAGTACCCTGTACTAATAACCGTACAATAAAGTAGTTATTTTGGTTTTTAGCACAGCTTACACACTTAAGTCCTAGAGAGCAACAGTAATCTTAACAGTATGGCGCTTCGCGTATCACAGACTGGTAAGAAGATTTCACGTTAAATCAGAACATACAATTTTCTTATAAAGTGTCAACCGGACAGATTTATCAATCAACTTAACAGAACGTAACAGAAAAGGTAACATCAGTTACATATAAAATTTTAATTACACTTTAGTCACTACTTATTCAATTAACTCACATAGACTAACTTATAAAGAGTCAATATCATATCATAGAACACGAGATATCTGAGTTATAAGTAATGGTCTTGAAATTATACATGGTCACGCTAATTTAGATTTTTAAGAGAATTCTTATTCGAGTACAGTCAATAGTATGTCGTTGTCAAAGCCGACGCAACGAAACACAAGGAATATACACATACTCCACTTATATCATAATGAAACTGAAGACGACGTCTATAAGCTTGTACTAGACTGATGTTGTTACTTAAACTAGACACAACTCCACAGTACATCTAGTATAGGAGGTACAAAAATCAGCTCAAATACGTCTAATAATAAGGGCGTAAATCAAATAAGCACCTGATTTTCCGGTAGCAGTACATGTCTCCGTGTGTCGCAGACTGTAAATACTTTAACACCGTACTTCCATCGGGCCCGCACAGCCTAACAGCCTTATTTATAAAACTCGATTCCTCTAAAGCACACCTCAGAGGCAGTTTATTTAATCTGTGGCTTCGTTTCCCTGTTCTTAATAAAAATTTTAGTTATTTTGAAACAGTACTATACCTTTGACAGCTATGTGAAAGAACATTGACAAAAAAAATACGAACTTCTTACGCCTTATATCGCTATCAAAAACTAAGATATTAAAATTATAATATTGTATAACTAAAATTACCATAGAAATTTATTATCGCCTAGACCGCGTGCGAGAGTGATGCCTCGCGCACACGTTATTGGCGCCTGCACACTTTCGGCGAGTTCAGACAAAGTGTTCGGTATCTTGACAGCTTTTGAACAAACGTTCCTACAACCTCGTTTCACGTCGCCTGTGTTCAGCGAATGTGTTTACGCGACATGTTGATATGATTGCTTTATAAAGCAATCCGTTAATTGGCAACTTTTGAACACACGTTCCTTCAACCTTATTTCAACTTTAACTGTATTCAAAGAATGTGTTCACGCGACATCTTAGCTTTGGAAAGCTTTCCGTTTATTGGCAATTTTTGAACACACGTTCCTACAAGCTTATTTCAACTTTAACTGTATTCAAAGAATGTGTTCACGCGACATCTTAGCTTTGGTAAGCATTCCGTTTATTGGCAACTTTTTAACACACGTTCCGGAGACCTCGCTTCACCTGTCTCTGTCCGGTGAATGTGTTCACACGCCATGAAATAATCTTATCTTTAGACGGCGAACTGTCGGAAGTCCTCTTCCTTGTCACGATGGGCGATCGAGTAAAGATGTATGCGCATGGCCTGCAGGGTCAGCGGTTCTGTGCCGCACAGCTTGCAGACTACCTCCTTGTTCGATGACACTGGCGTGCTGCGGGAACATAGTTGTAAGTTAGCGCTGCAAACGATTGTATCGTTACATATTAAAAGGGTGTTATCGCGATTATTTATTACGTTAGGAAAACTAAAACTGACTTGAGGGTAGAACATAGGTGGTCTACCTCACTACAATAATTTACTGTACTTGTAATTGCAGTCTAACCGTGACCACTGCTGAAACGTCGGGAATTACGTTTTACCAATAAATATTTGCGATTAGACCCGTTTAATATATAACTATGTAAGAACATCGCGATTCATTAAGAAAGTGATTGTGCATCTTTATTTGGATACATACAGGTCGGCGTAGATTAATGATATATTGGTTGTGTAAGTTTCATAAGTTTGTCGGGGACCTTGCGGGAAAGAGAATTAACGACTGAGGTCATGCCCACTAACCACGTTCCGCGTGAAGAATGAAGACAGTTGGGCTGGTTCTAGTTTTAGTTAAAAGTGCGTAGCAAGCGTTGACCTTAGTGTCAGAGGTAGGTATTTACACGCCAAATACCTCAGGGTTTCCTGGTAACTCGTAAAGGTACGTTATCAACCCTTATATGTCCCCACTGCTGGGGCACGGGTCTCTTCCTACATCGCAGGAAGGTTAGGCCATACTCCACAACGGGGGCCAAGTCCGGGTTGGTTCACCTATCCTCACCCATCAGAAGCTCACCCATCCTGTACCTAACCGCGTCTGTTGTTGCTTAACCAGTGATTTATTCCCATCACTCGGTTCGCCTAGGCCACGAGCACTTCGTAAATGTACGTTACTTAGAAATCAAAGAAATTGAAATCAACGACCTCATGAACGTGAGGCCGGCGTTCTACCGCTCCGCTACCACCACTCTTTGGGTTGGTTCAGATGTCTTATTCACTAACGACATTGGCAATAGTAGGTTTTGCTCTCTGTTCCGTGGTGTGACAGGTGAAAAAAACGGCTGTAAAATTATGTTCTAGATTGTCGCTCCAAATCTATAAATCTGCGCACAAGCCTTTGAGCCAAGCCACAAGATTAAAGAAGACCTAGAGTACCTACTACGTTATATTTCTGTGAGCCGATGATTTATTTACGTCGTGTCATGTCATTCCCTCGCTGGTTTATTCACCGTTCAAGATAAATACCAGTTCATAGGCAATTTAATCAGAGCAGAAGCTAGTCAAAGCTTCTGTTTTAGTTACAGACGCATTTAAGTGGCCTTGAACGCGCCAAGTAGTAATCTACTAGACGTCTGTAGCTTAAACAGAAGCTTGACAAGCTTCTGCTCTGATTAAGTAGCCTAGGAACTAGTTCCGCAGATTACTGCGAAAGCGTGCCAGGCGGTTACTGGATGCGAGTTACATGTGTTTCACAAAAACACGATGAGCTCTTCATTCTCCTTCATCCGCTGCACTATCAGGCCACGGCTGACGGAGCGTAGTTCAAGCTGGATCTCTGTTTCAGGTATAACCAATGTTGAGACGCTGGCCTCATGAATGCGGCGAGCTCATAGTCGTCCTTTGAACTAATGCGTGTAAACGGTGGTGAAGTAATGTTACGGTGCCGACCTCCTGGCAAGCGCGGCGAGCTCATCATTGACTTTCTAATTAATGTGGGTAAGCGTGCTGGCGGCTACTGGATCAACGGTCTAGACATCTGAGAAATGTTATGATGTCAACGTCATAACGATCGCGGCTAGCTAATCATTGACCTTCTAAGTAATGTGTGTAAGCTTGCTGGCGGCTGGATCACCGGTCTAGATATATCAGCGTTTTCTGTGGCGCTGACCTCATATGAGCTCATCGTTCTTCTGCAACCGCTGCAGCATCTGGGCGCAGCTGATGGGGTGCTAGCTGGTCTAGATATGTGAGCGTTTTTGTGGTGCTGACGTCGTGACGAGTACGGTGGTCTCATATTTCCCTTAAAGGGAATCTACGAATGCGTGCAGGTGGCTACCGGATCCCTAGTCTAGATATATGATCGTGGTATGTGGTATTGACCTCATGATGACCGTGCCGTGCCGATGACGACCTCTTGAACTTACCATACCATACCCTTCTAGATAATCCGCGTATGCGTTTTGGTGGCTACTGAATCACCGGTCTAGACACCTGAGCAATGTTATGACGCAGACATTCATTCGCTGCAGCATCCGCTCGCGACTGAGGGCGCAGGCCGATTGTAGTGATGAAGTGACGTAACGGAACTAACCTCATGACGAGCGCGGTGAGCTCCTCGTTCTCCTTCATCCGCTGCAGCATCTGGTCGCGGCTGACGGGGCGCAGGTCAAGCGGCGCGTGCAGCGGGTAGACGACCGCCTGCTCGGCGGTGGCCGGCTCGTGGGGTTCGAGCAGCTCGTCCTCGGGTACGGACTTCCACTCCCAGGCGTGCGGCACCGACTCCGGCTCGTGGCGGCGGCGGCGCTTGCGCAGCAGCCTGGGGGGGGGGGGTCAGTGTTGTCAATGTTTGAGGGACGTTGTCGGAAAGCAGTGACGCTGATACCGCGGAATATGACTCTGATTAAGAAGTCACATATTTGTGAATTAAGTAAGTAAAAAAGTATTTATTTAAAACACCAAACAAGTAGTACATTTTATGCATACCAATATCGAAATAAGTAAACCAGATGAAGATAAAGGAAACCAGCAGTTTTTATTAATAAACGAGGACTATAATTAAAACAGACATCTTTACATGAGAGGGAAAAAAACCACAGACAAAAAGAAAAAAACAGATTAAGTTGGTTTTCGATTACAGCAAATAAATTAGTTTTCCTTGCACATTTTAATACCCTTCCTCAATGAAAACTAAAACAATCATATTAAATACCTAATATTAGCAACAACATTTGCCCATGTTAAAAACCAAAAAACAAAAAAAAAATAAATAAATAAAACACTCGAGGTACATCCGCTACCTTATAACAAACTTGTCTCATTAAGCAAATTAAGCTTAATAGCAAAAAGAAAATATTTACTTTCATTAAATAAATCATTAAGATATATCTTAGTTGAAACTTCTTATGAGTTTTATTTTATTTATATGTTTTTCAAATAAAACTTTGTTTAAACCTTTCGTACAAATATCAGCAACCTGTTCATCTGTAGGGATATAATTCAAATCTATAGTTTTGTCACACACTTTGCTTCTAATGAAGTGATATTTGATATCAATATGCTTTACTCGACTGTGTTTTTCAGGATTCTTTGCAATACAAATGGCGGACTGATTATCAACAAATAAGACTACTTTGTGACAACCAATGCCTATTTCCTGTAAAAGGTTCCTTATCCAACATCCCTCTGAAGCGCCTTTTCCCAAAGCAATATATTCCGATTCTGTGGTAGACAAAGAAACACATTGTTGTTTACTAGAACTCCAAGATACAGTACAACCAAATAATTGCATAATATAACCTGAAGTAGATTTCCTGTCCTTTTTATCCCCTCCCCAATCTGCATCCGTATAACCTAGCAGTATAGGAATATCTTTATGAAAATTGTAAATTAGTTTTAAATTAATTGTCCCTTTAATATAACGCAGAACTCTCTTAAGTGCTTTCCATAATTGTTCATTTGCACATGCTTGATATCTGCTGAGAAAACTAAGAGCAAAACATATATCTGGTCTTGTTCCTAGCATAGCATACATAAGGCTGCCAATCAGTCTTCTACACCTTTTTATTAATCCCTTATCATTTGTTGATTCTGATAGTATTTCCAATCCAACTTCAATTGGTGTTGCTGCTGGCTTACAATTTTTCATGTTATATTTGATTAATAGTTCTTCCAAATATTCCTTCTGATCAAGCTGTAGTATTCCTTCTCCTTTATTTATATTAATTCCTAAGTATTTTGAAACCTTTCCTATGTCCTTCATTTCAAACTTTGTCTTTAATGTTCTTTTTAACTTTTGTAAGTCTTCAACATCTTCACTTATCAAAATTAAGTCATCTACATAAACCAATACATAGAATTTCTTTCCTTCCTTGTAGTAAAGGCAGTAGTCAGACTTGCTTCTAGAAAACCCTTCCTGTATCAAACATTCATTTAATTTTTCATTCCACATCTTTGGAGACTTTTTGAGTCCATATAGTGACTTCTGTAATTTTAACACTTTTCCTCTGTCTTCTAGGCCTTCTGGTATTCTTAGATAAACCTCTTCTTCAATATCGCCATATAAAAAGGCACTTTTCACATCCATCTGGTCCATTCTTAAATTATATTTATTTGCTACTGCAAGAAGTATCCTTACCGTTGGTAATTTTGCCACTGGTGCATAAATATCAGAATGATCAAAGTGGTCTTCCTGTTGAAATCCTCTGGCAACCAGTCTAGCTTTGAATGACAGCTGTCCTTTTTCTCCTTTCTTCACTCTAAAAACCCATTTTGCTTCTATAGTCTTCTTGTTCGGAGGTAAATCTGTTTCAATCCAAGTGTTGTTTTTCTTTAAGGCTTCTAACTCATCATCTATTGCTTTCTTCCATCTCTTAGCATCACCACTCTTTAAGGCTTCATTATACGATAGTTGGTCTTCTTCAACAGCTATGAAATTCATATAATAGTCGTCAAACCTTTTAGGTCTTTTCACAATTCTTGTCCTTGTTCTTCTTTCTCCTTCGTCTGTCTCACCTTCTTCATGGATTTCTTCATTTTCTATATCATAAAACTGAAGCTCGTCTTCCTGGATAGTGTCTCTTTGCTCTATTTCGATACTTTCATCTGTCCTTTTAGATCTTCTGTTCTCCTCATTTATTTGATCATCTGCATTTTGTTCCTCTTCCATAGGTTTCTTCTTTTCTGTTTGACTTTCCTCTTCTGTACCTATTCTTTCATCTGTGTGTTCACTTCCCTCAGATTCTCGCTCTCCTACATGCCTTCTTTCTTCAGTAAGTCTTCTTTCTTCTGTTTGTATTCTTTTTTCTGTACTTTCTGTTTCTTCTTCTTCTCTTTCATAAACTTTGTCCTTTACAAATATATGTTCTTCCTGTTCTTCTGTTTTCTTGGAATTTTTTATAAAGATGACATCTCTTTTAGTTTCCACCTGTCTAATGTCTGGCATCCACACTCTATAACCCTTACAATCAATACCATAGCCCACAAATAATCCTTTTCTGCTTTTTGCATCCCATTTTAATCGCCTCTGTTTAGGTATATGTATATATACTTCAGAACCAAATGTCCTTAGTGTGTTAATATCAAACTCTTTCTGAAACATTAACTGGAAAGGTGATTTGCCAGATATTTTGCTTGGGCCTGTTCTATTTATTGTAAATACAGCGGTACTTACAGCCTCTGCCCAGAAACTTTTATCGAGGTCCTTTGCTTGTAACAAGGTTCTTGCTGACTCCACAATAGTACGCATGTCACGTTCTGCTCTTCCATTTTGCTCAGGAGTGTAGCTTACTGTAGTTTGGTGTGTTATACCCATCCTGTCAAACAAACTTTTAATGTCCCTATTCACAAACTCTTTCCCGTTGTCCGACCTTATTGTTTTAACTTTATACTCAAAGAAAGTTAGAAATTTTTCAATGCAAGACTTTGTTTCCCATTTATTTTTTAAAAAGTAAACAAATCTGAAGCTACTGTAATCATCTTTCAATAGCAAAAAATATTTTGAACCCCCTAATGATTCTACTTCCATAGGCCCACAAAGATCCATATGTATTAGTTCCCCGGGATAGGTACACTGGCTGTCACTTTTACTGAATGATTCCCTGTGTTGTTTCCCCTTAATGCAAGAAATACATTGCTCATCAGATGACCCTTTGTATTGCAAATTGTTTGAATTTAACACTCTTTTTGTATGATTGAAATTTTGATGAGCAAGTCGCTCATGCCATTCACTCAGAGTTGACAGAGCTACTGAATCACTGTTTTGACATTGAAAGTCCATTAAATAGAGATTGCCCACTCTGGTGGCAGTACAGGTAACTTTTCCATTTATGCTAAATTTACAGCCAGTTGTTGTAGACATCATTGTGTAGCCCTTATCAATGGCACACACCACTGAGAAAAGATTGACAGTTAAGTCTGGCACGTAGAGAACATTAAGCAAAACTGAAGGTGTTTGGTCATAACTGATAAACTCTACTGTCCCTACACCACACACCTTGAGTTTTCTACCGTCACCAATAGTAACATACCTTTCAGTTGACAGGTCTTTATAATCTGAGAAGTACTTCCTCTGTGCACACATATGCTCACTTGCACCCGTGTCCATAATCCATCCTTCAGCCATATCTGCTATATATGCACTGGGTAACTGCCTATCTCTGTTTCCCTGATTTTTCTGCAACCGTATTCTACAGTCTTTATATAAGTGTCCAGTCTTGTTGCAATAATTACATTTTCTTAATCTACACTCACTTTTGTAATGTCCGACTTTACCACACACAAAGCACTTATTATTTTCATTGCCACTATTTAAATTCATTGCTCCGCTCTTCTGTGGATTGTCTGAAATCCTCTGGTATCCTCCATTTCTCTGTCTGCTGCCTCCACCTCGACTAGCGACAAGGGCTGATGATGACATGGCATCTGCACTTCGACTCCTCTCTTCTTCAATTAACAACCTGGACGTCAACCTTTTAAGGGTTTGATCTGCTTCAGGTACTGATTCCCAGGCCGAAACGAAATGCCTGTACTTGTCGGGTAATGCAAGTAAAATTTTTGTTATTACCATTTTGTCTTCTATGTTTTGACCCATCGCACGGCATTGGCTTGTGATTTCATTTATTTTTGATAAGAATGAGGATAATGGCTCTTCGTACGTACAGTTGAAAAATTTCTGCTGTACTAAGTGAATGCTAACTGTGGAGGCCGGCTCATATATGCTTTCCAACTTCGCCCACATTTCATTGCTGGTTTTGCAGGCATACAAATGCGATAGTACATTCTCTTCCACTCTTGTCACAATAATTTCTTGTGCTTTTCCATCTTTCTCGAACCATCCATCTTTGTTTTCTTCACTTAACGTCTCTGTACCGGTTACTATGCCGTATAGATTTTTAGCCCTCATAACGATTGCTAACTGAAACTTCCAGGCCGTGAAATTATGCCCGTTTAGCATAACATTCATGCGAGTCTGCTCCATCTTACCCTCCGAAATGCACAGTTAAGTATTGAACAACGCCGCCGGCGCCGCCTTGCTCGCCGCCCTTCGCCTCGTGGACCCCTTTTTACTTTTTCGCCGAACCACACTAAGTATATTTGTTATAGCGCGACTTACTCAACGTAGGTATTGCTTCTTTTATAGTTCCAGTGTGCCTGGGCCCATAACCAGATGAAGATAAAGGAAACCAGCAGTTTTTATTAATAAACGAGGACTATAATTAAAACAGACATCTTTACATGAGAGGGAAAAAACCACAGACAAAAAGAAAAAAACAGATTAAGTTGGTTTTCGATTACAGCAAATAAATTAGTTTTCCTTGCACATTTTAATAAAACCCAACTCGATTTTTATAAATGCGAACTGTCGAAATTGCCGTAATTAGGCTATTTTTCCATGCAGTCATAACAGTTAACTATGAAAAATACGAGACAATATAATATGATAAAATCAGCGGCGTCTCCATCATACATACGAGAAACTTTATCATACTATTACAGACCTATCCAAACTAGTGGCAATACGAGTATAACTGCACTTCACAAAAAATGTTGGTAATCACAGCCATTAGGCAAAAAGGTCAATGTACGAATTCTTTCTGCCCGGCGACCGCTCTTTAGACTCACTCCATGAGGTCTGTGCCCTGCAGTGGGACGTTCATAGGCAACACAAATAGTAGAATGCAAGAATCGATTCCCAAAGTATTTAGACTGATTCTTCTTGATTCTTTTACCCGTGTTAAACACTCTACTTTTCATTTCGAATATGAGGAAAATAAAAACACATTTTTAATATTCAAATCTTAGCAAAAATAGTATATTTCATTACAAGTGCGGAAAGGCTGTCATTGCAAAGAGTTCCGACAAATGTCTACCCGAGCCGAGGCGCAGCCGACGGCGAGGGTTGACAGTCGGAACAAGTTGCAATGACGGTTCCGCACGTGTACTGAACGACTATTTTTAATACAGTTGCGAAAAAAATAAGCAATTTAATAAAGAAAAAATAGTTGGAAAATGGCGCCGTAAAAAACCGTAAAAAATATAAGCAGACATTTTTTTTCTTCACCCATTCTAGTAGGCAAAGGGAACTATGCCCATACATCCAAGTCTTCAGTAGAATATTTTTATTGATATGAAATGAAAATGAAATTTAATGAAATGAAACCTAACTTAACTCATTCAATCAAATCATTAAATCTGATATTGAAACAAATTAGCTCATTAAAACTTCTATGATTTTTTTAGTAAAAACTTCATGGTTGGTATAGTATTTTCTAAGGTTAACACGAGCAGTAGGCATAATTAAAACTGTTTTTATACGGATTTATGCTCGTTTATTACATTTTTTACAATTTTCCAAGGTTTCGGCACTTTTTCAGGTGCCGTGGTCCCGGATGACTGAGGTGGTGTCTTTTAGAAATCATTAACGGTTAGTTTACTACCCTCGGCAAAAATTACAAAAGTTAATTATGAAGTTACGTTCCAAAATAGAGAAGACCGTTTCTTCCCTAGAATGATACGTGAGGCAATAGAGATCCGCCGGCATCCAAATTTTAATAGAGATCGTGGTTGGAACATACCGGTAGCATGGGAACCAGTGCTTAAATGCATGAGACCCCCCCGCTAAAAGTGTGACTGTGGAATAAATAATAAAAAGAAATTTAATTTCAATTAATAATCAGTATCTTGAAGTTCATATAAAGTAATTAGTTTTATAAATTTAATTTTAACTTCAATTACTTATAATCAATATTGTTGACTTTATATAAAAATAATTGGTTTGTCTATTTTGGAACGTAACTTCATAATTAACTTTTGTAATTTTTGCCGAGGGTAGTAAACTAACCGTTAATGATTTCTAAAAGACACCTGTAACCTCAGTCATTCGGGACCACGGCACCTGAAAAGGTGCCGAAACGTTGGAAAATTGTAAAAAATGTAATAAACGAGCATAAATCCGTATAAAAACAGTTTTAATTACTTCATGGTTGGTTTTTCTTTTTAATAGACATTATTTTTTAATACAGTTGCTCAAAAAGTGGCATATTATAGGGACGTATAGCGTGCGGGATGGGGGCTATTACACACGCGTGCTTTTTTTTACCTTTACCGCACTCGTGCCTTTTCTTTCCCAACTGTCAAAATAAAATTTTACGGTTGGCGCCATTTTCCAAATATTTTTTCTTTATTAAATTGCTTATTTTTTTCGCAACTGTATCAAAAATAGGCGTTCAGTACACGTGCGGAACCGTCATTGCAACTTGTTCCGACTGTCAACCCTCGCCGTCGGCTGCGCCTCAGCTCGGGTAGACATTTGTCGGAACTCTTTGCAATGACAGCCTTTCCGTACTTGTAATGAAATATACTATTGACAGTTGGGAAAGAAAACGCACGAGTGCGGGAAGGGTAAAAAAAGCACGAGTGTGTAATAGCCCACATCCCGCACGCTATACGTCCCTGTAATACGCCACTTTTGGAGCAACTGTATTAAAAAGATTATTACCAATTTTTTTGAATTCCGTCACAGATACATAACAGATTATTATCCTGCCAATTCATGTAGACTAAGTTTTTTTACATACTTCACAGCTGACAGTAGTTCTATTTGTAAAGTTTATTCCGGCCCTTAGGTGGGAAGTAATTTGAATAAGTTTTTCTCTCTCTAGGGAGGGAAGCAGCATTTTCCACCCAATAATCAGATCAAAACAACACTACCTACTATCCGAGTATAAGAAATGAAAAAATATGTACAAAGTAGCTAGACTTACTCCATGAGACTGTCGCGGATGGTCTTTGGCACGCGGCTGCGAAACTCGCTGCTGTAGTTGGGAGTGTCCTGGCCCTCGTCACAGTACATCATCGAGTCCATCAGGTGACGGATGTGGTTTATCTGCGGGCAGACCAATTCCACTTACGTCTTGCTAAGAAATAATAGCAATTAAGTAGCTAAATTCCTTCTAATTCCTATGTACCTACACCTCATTAGAAAATGTTTAGAACTGAGTGAAAAAAATAAATCTAATAAGTTTTTATTACATTTTTCTAAAAATGAGATATTGTATTTTAGGTAGTACGGTGAACAACGCGACGCGCTACCCCTTTTTGTTCGGTACACGCACTTATGCCGCGCGCGATAAGAGCTGCCGTGGGGTATTCGACGGTGTCTATAGTGTAGTGTATCGACTGCACCTATTCTATTATTTTATGTCGATCACTTGACCTATAGGTCAATAAAACATGTAATAAGCGCCATCAGTTGTGTAGTTTGAAAATTAATCATCGGAAACCTAAATGGAAGTCTAGCGACTGCAGCGACACATTTTTATGACGGAATTTTTATGGAAACGTATAACAATCACTTCGCAGTAGCGCCATCTAGGTTTAAGTTAAATTTTGTGATTTAAAATAAGGTACGGATTCAATGTACGTGGGTAACCATCTATACTTTAGTAATATTTTATCGATGGTATTAGACTCTAGGGCCAGGTCGCAGCCATGGTCGACAATATCCGTCCATCCCCTCTTTCTCTTTCTCTGTCTCACCAGTCCGATGTCGTCGAGCTCGCAGCCGTGGTCGATGGCGACCAGCAGATCGTGTTCTGGCAGCAGCGGCACTCCGGCCTCGGTGCAGCCCAGGCCGCAAAGTACGGACACGTAGCGCTCGGCGCGCGAGTCGCGACGCAACTCCGCGCTGGGGACAAATGCATTAAGTTAATACGCTATTTGGTTCCGGCTGTCGTGTATAGCATGTCGTTAAGCCACGTCAGAAGCTTTATGGGCGACTTGATAACTTCTGACAGTAAGGCCCGTAAGGTCTTACGATCCTCCACCAACCCGGACTAGGCCCCCTTGGTGGAGTATGGCCTAACCTTCCTGCGAGCAGAAAGAAACCCGTGCCCCAGCAGTGGGGACATACAAAGGGTTGTTACAAATACGTTATTTACGTGGCCTAGTGGACCCGAGTGATTGAAATCAATCCCTTGGATTAAGCAAGGTCCTTGGTCAGGTGCTGGATGGATGACATTCCATAACTACTGCTGGTGGCATTTTTCCGAACGCTTCCGTGCTTTACAACGCACGTTTAACCGTTGGTGCCGGCTTTAATGTGATGGCAGTCGTTAAGCCATGTCAGAGGCCTTATGGATGCCTTGATAACTTCTGACAGTAAGGCCCGCCACCTGTCTTACGATGCTCCACCAATCCGGACTTAGCCCCCGTGGTGGAGTATGGCCTAGTAATCCTAACACGGGCGGGTGTACTCACGCGGGACAGAACAGCAGCGCAATAATGGCGGGCAGGCCGGGAATGTTGGGCATGAGCGTGGTGTGACGCAGCGTCAGCTTACTGCCATTTTCGTTGGTGCCCACCACACCGGCCACTAGCAACCTGCGGGCAAAAAACACGCATCGTTCATACAGGAGTCTCTGCGTCTCAGCGAATGGTGGGCTGGCGTAAGACGAAAGGTATTGCCGAGGCCGCCAGTTTCGAAGTGACTCAAGAAAAACTGCTGGAAGAATAATGGCAGAAGCAAAGTGGACTGCGTTGGGGGAGGCCTATGAACGAAGACGAGTACCGTCATATTGGCCGCCGCGGCGGCGGGGCAAGATAAAATTGTTCAAGTATCGTCAACATTTTGTTAATGATTAAAAAACTTGTTGCTAGAGACATAAAAAACTGAGTGTAGTCAATACAATCTGAGCACAACAGAAATGTTTGAACTGGTGTTTACTCGGCAAGCGCTCCTCATGGTCTATTTCAATTGCCACCAATGCAGGCCGCAAGACTTGTGACACTAATATTCGTAGAAATGTCCTCCTTATACGTAATCTAATAAATAAAAGTCTCGTTTCATAGTGTTTGTTATCAGATTTCTCCAAAACGGCTTCTCCGAATTTTCATAACTTTTGTGTATATTTGATAGGTCTAAGAATAGGTCGTAGCCTAATCAATATTGGAAATGTTATTCGTCGGCTAATCTAATATTTAAAATCTGCAAAAGGGACATTTCTGCGTCCCAAGTATGTCCTTAGTGGCACTGGGACACAGTACAAAATAAAAGGACAATCCTGTTCAAAACGGGACGTTTGGTCACGCGGGGATGATGATGAGGGGCGTACCTTTCATAAACCTCCTGCGGCTCAGTATCCAGAAGAACGGAGTTGACCGAGTTCCACTCGATGCTCACTTGTTTGTCGCGGCTCGCGTACATCAGATTGTGCACCGTGGTCGTCAGGGGGCTGGAACGATGATACGAGATTTAGCGAGAACATGAATATTATAATATTTTCATTAAGACTGCTCTTACGTTGAGCACGCTTTTTGCTTGCATAATCTGGCCTTTTTATACAGACAAGCTACCATTTAAACTTCTGGAAGGCAAACGCTTATTGTCGCTGAAAGCGTGCCTCTCCGCATACGTAACACAGCCTGTAGTGGCAGATGACTATCTGGAAGACCCATTGAGATGCACCATTTGCGCTGCAGTCGGTGGCGCCGCTCCGTGATTTAGCTACACGGGCTGAGATTTATCGTATACCATGTGCACAGGTATTGTGGCGATCCAGCATTCTGAAGGACCCTTTGAGATGCTTGCTCACCCGCATTTATCCTGGACGACGTACCGCGTGTAGGGAGCAGTGGCATTCACCTGAAAGGCTCCCTTGAGATGAATGTCGGCGGCGCAGCTCATGTGAGACGGGCTCGCGTCGGCTCGCGTCTGTGTAAGATTAGTTCTTAGACCTGGTCTTAGACCATTTCCGCACTTACCCTCATAGTTGAGTTATTGTACGTAGCAAGTCCTGAGGTATGTTAACACTTCAGACACTAGGTTTTCCTTCCGATATTTACCTTCACAGTTAGCGAACGATATACAGCGTATGCTGCATACATGCAGCGTATGGTGTCAGCGTAAATAAGGAGTTACCGGAAGGGACTTAAGCGGCGCAGCAGTCGGCGGCTGTAGGATGGGGAGCCCGAGCAAATAGCGTGCGCGACGTACACAGCGGGAAGTCACCTGAAGGGTCCCTCGAGGTGCCCGTCGTCGCAGCAGTCGGCGGCGCACCTAGCGTGCGCGACGTACACGGCGGGTATTCACCTGAAGGGTCCCTTGAGGTGCACGTCGTCGCAGCAGTCGGCGGCGCACCTAGCGTGCGCGACGTACACGGCGGGTATTCACCTGAAGGGTCCCTTGAGGTGCACGTCGTCGCAGCAGTCGGCGGCGCACCGAGCGTGCGCGACGTACACGGCGGGTATTCACCTGAAGGGTCCCTTGAGGTGCACGTCGTCGCAGCAGTCGGCGGCGCACTGAGCGTGCGCGACGTACACGGCGGGTATTCACCTGAAGGGTCCCTTGAGGTGCACGTCGTCGCAGCAGTCGGCGGCGCACTGAGCGTGCGCGACGTACACGGCGGGTATTCACCTGAAGGGTCCCTTGAGGTGCACGTCGTCGCAGCAGTCGGCGGCGCACCGAGCGTGCGCGACGTACACGGCGGGTATTCACCTGAAGGGTCCCTTGAGGTGCACGTCGTCGCAGCAGTCGGCGGCGCACCGAGCGTGCGCGACGTACACGGCGGGTATTCACCTGAAGGGTCCCTTGAGGTGCACGTCGTCGCAGCAGTCGGCGGCGCACTGAGCGTGCGCGACGTACACGGCGGGTATTCACCTGAAGGGTCCCTTGAGGTGCACGTCGTCGCAGCAGTCGGCGGCGCACTGAGCGTGCGCGACGTACACGGCGGGTATTCACCTGAAGGGTCCCTTGAGGTGCACGTCGTCGCAGCAGTCGGCGGCGCACTGAGCGTGCGCGACGTACACGGCGGGTATTCACCTGAAGGGTCCCTTGAGGTGCACGTCGTCGCAGCAGTCGGCGGCGCACCTAGCGTGCGCGACGTACACGGCGGGTATTCACCTGAAGGGTCCCTTGAGGTGCACGTCGTCGCAGCAGTCGGCGGCGCACCGAGCGTGCGCGACGTACACGGCGGGTATTCACCTGAAGGGTCCCTCGAGGTGCCCGTCGTCGCAGCAGTCGGCGGCGCACCGAGCGTGCGCGACGTACACGGCGGGTATTCACCCGAAGGGTCCCTCGAGGTGCCCGTCGTCGCAGCAGTCGGCGGCGCACCTAGCGTGCGCGACGTACACGGCGGGTATTCACCTGAAAGGTCCCTCGAGGTGCCCGTCGTCGCAGCAGTCGGCGGCGCACCGAGCGTGCGCGATGTACACGGCGGGTATTCACCTGAAAGGTCCCTCGAGGTGCCCGTCGTCGCAGCAGTCGGCGGCGCACCTAGCGTGCGCGACGTACACGGCGGGTATTCACCTGAAGGGTCCCTCGAGGTGCCCGTCGTCGCAGCAGTCGGCGGCGCATCGAGCGTGCGCGACGTACACGGCGGGTATTCACCTGAAAGGTCCCTCGAGGTGCCCGTCGTCGCAGCAGTCGGCGGCGCACTTAGCGTGCGCGACGTACACGGCGGGTATTCACCTGAAAGGTCCCTCGAGGTGCCCGTCGTCGCAGCAGTCGGCGGCGCACCTAGCGTGCGCGACGTACACGGCGGGCATTCACCTGAAGGGTCCCTCGAGGTGCCCGTCGTCGCAGCAGTCGGCGGCGCATCGAGCGTGCGCGACGTACACGGCGGGTATTCACCTGAAAGGTCCCTCGAGGTGCCCGTCGTCGCAGCAGTCGGCGGCGCACCTAGCGTGCGCGACGTGCACGGCGGGTATTCACCTGAAGGGTCCCTCGAGGTGCCCGTCGTCGCAGCAGTCGGCGGCGCATCGAGCGTGCGCGACGTACACGGCGGGTATTCACCTGAAAGGTCCCTCGAGGTGCCCGTCGTCGCAGCAGTCGGCGGCGCACTTAGCGTGCGCGACGTACACGGCGGGTATTCACCTGAAAGGTCCCTCGAGGTGCCCGTCGTCGCAGCAGTCGGCGGCGCACCTAGCGTGCGCGACGTACACGGCGGGCATTCACCTGAAGGGTCCCTCGAGGTGCCCGTCGTCGCAGCAGTCGGCGGCGCATCGAGCGTGCGCGACGTACACGGCGGGTATTCACCTGAAAGGTCCCTCGAGGTGCCCGTCGTCGCAGCAGTCGGCGGCGCACCTAGCGTGCGCGACGTACACGGCGGGTATTCACCTGAAGGGTCCCTCGAGGTGCCCGTCGTCGCAGCAGTCGGCGGCGCATCGAGCGTGCGCGACGTACACGGCGGGTATTCACCTGAAAGGTCCCTCGAGGTGCCCGTCGTCGCAGCAGTCGGCGGCGCACTTAGCGTGCGCGACGTACACGGCGGGTATTCACCTGAAAGGTCCCTCGAGGTGCCCGTCGTCGCAGCAGTCGGCGGCGCACCTAGCGTGCGCGACGTACACGGCGGGTATTCACCTGAAGGGTCCCTCGAGGTGCCCGTCGTCGCAGCAGTCGGCGGCGCATCGAGCGTGCGCGACGTACACGGCGGGTATTCACCTGAAAGGTCCCTCGAGGTGCCCGTCGTCGCAGCAGTCGGCGGCGCACCTAGCGTGCGCGACGTACACGGCGGGTATTCACCTGAAGGGTCCCTCGAGGTGCCCGTCGTCGCAGCAGTCGGCGGCGCACCGAGCGTGCGCGACGTACACGGCGGGTATTCACCTGAAGGGTCCCTCGAGGTGCCCGTCGTCGCAGCAGTCGGCGGCGCACCGAGCGTGCGCGACGTACACGGCGGGTATTCACCTGAAGGGTCCCTTGAGGTGCACGTCGTCGCAGCAGTCGGCGGCGCACCGAGCGTGCGCGACGTACACGGCGGGTATTCACCCGAAGGGTCCCTCGAGGTGCCCGTCGTCGCAGCAGTCGGCGGCGCACCTAGCGTGCGCGACGTACACGGCGGGTATTCACCTGAAAGGTCCCTCGAGGTGCCCGTCGTCGCAGCAGTCGGCGGCGCACCGAGCGTGCGCGATGTACATGGCGGGTATTCACCTGAAAGGTCCCTCGAGGTGCCCGTCGTCGCAGCAGTCGGCGGCGCACCTAGCGTGCGCGACGTACACGGCGGGTATTCACCTGAAGGGTCCCTCGAGGTGCCCGTCGTCGCAGCAGTCGGCGGCGCATCGAGCGTGCGCGATGTACATGGCGGGTATTCACCTGAAAGGTCCCTCGAGGTGCCCGTCGTCGCAGCAGTCGGCGGCGCACCTAGCGTGCGCGACGTACACGGCGGGTATTCACCTGAAGGGTCCCTCGAGGTGCCCGTCGTCGCAGCAGTCGGCGGCGCATCGAGCGTGCGCGACGTACACGGCGGGTATTCACCTGAAAGGTCCCTCGAGGTGCCCGTCGTCGCAGCAGTCGGCGGCGCACCTAGCGTGCGCGACGTACACGGCGGGTATTCACCTGAAGGGTCCCTTGAGGTGCACGTCGTCGCAGCAGTCGGCGGCGCACTGAGCGTGCGCGACGTACACGGCGGGTATTCACCTGAAGGGTCCCTTGAGGTGCACGTCGTCGCAGCAGTCGGCGGCGCACTGAGCGTGCGCGACGTACACGGCGGGTATTCACCTGAAGGGTCCCTCGAGGTGCCCGTCGTCGCAGCAGTCGGCGGCGCACCGAGCGTGCGCGACGTACACGGCGGGTATTCACCCGAAGGGTCCCTTGAGCACCTAGCGTGCGCGACGTACACGGCGGGTATTCACCTGAAGGGTCCCTTGAGCACCTAGCGTGCGCGACGTACACGGCGGGTATTCACCTGAAGGGTCCCTTGAGGTGCGCACCTAGCGACGTACACGGCGGGTATTCACCTGAAGGGTCCCTCGAGGTGCCCGTCGTCGCAGCAGTCGGCGGCGCATCGAGCGTGCGCGACGTACACGGCGGGTATTCACCTGAAAGGTCCCTCGAGGTGCCCGTCGTCGCAGCAGTCGGCGGCGCACTTAGCGTGCGCGACGTACACGGCGGGTATTCACCTGAAAGGTCCCTCGAGGTGCCCGTCGTCGCAGCAGTCGGCGGCGCACCTAGCGTGCGCGACGTACACGGCGGGTATTCACCTGAAGGGTCCCTCGAGGTGCCCGTCGTCGCAGCAGTCGGCGGCGCATCGAGCGTGCGCGACGTACACGGCGGGTATTCACCTGAAAGGTCCCTCGAGGTGCCCGTCGTCGCAGCAGTCGGCGGCGCACCTAGCGTGCGCGACGTACACGGCGGGTATTCACCTGAAGGGTCCCTCGAGGTGCCCGTCGTCGCAGCAGTCGGCGGCGCACCGAGCGTGCGCGACGTACACGGCGGGTATTCACCCGAAGGGTCCCTTGAGCACCTAGCGTGCGCGACGTACACGGCGGGTATTCACCTGAAGGGTCCCTTGAGCACCTAGCGTGCGCGACGTACACGGCGGGTATTCACCTGAAGGGTCCCTTGAGGTGCACGTCGTCGCAGCAGTCGGCGGCGCACCGAGCGTGCGCGACGTACACGGCGGGTATTCACCCGAAGGGTCCCTCGAGGTGCCCGTCGTCGCAGCAGTCGGCGGCGCACCTAGCGTGCGCGACGTACACGGCGGGTATTCACCTGAAAGGTCCCTCGAGGTGCCCGTCGTCGCAGCAGTCGGCGGCGCACCGAGCGTGCGCGATGTACATGGCGGGTATTCACCTGAAAGGTCCCTCGAGGTGCCCGTCGTCGCAGCAGTCGGCGGCGCACCTAGCGTGCGCGACGTACACGGCGGGTATTCACCTGAAGGGTCCCTCGAGGTGCCCGTCGTCGCAGCAGTCGGCGGCGCATCGAGCGTGCGCGACGTACACGGCGGGTATTCACCTGAAAGGTCCCTCGAGGTGCCCGTCGTCGCAGCAGTCGGCGGCGCACCTAGCGTGCGCGACGTACACGGCGGGTATTCACCTGAAGGGTCCCTTGAGGTGCACGTCGTCGCAGCAGTCGGCGGCGCACTGAGCGTGCGCGACGTACACGGCGGGTATTCACCTGAAGGGTCCCTTGAGGTGCACGTCGTCGCAGCAGTCGGCGGCGCACTGAGCGTGCGCGACGTACACGGCGGGTATTCACCTGAAGGGTCCCTTGAGGTGCACGTCGTCGCAGCAGTCGGCGGCGCACCTAGCGTGCGCGACGTACACGGCGGGTATTCACCTGAAGGGTCCCTTGAGGTGCACGTCGTCGCAGCAGTCGGCGGCGCACCGAGCGTGCGCGACGTACACGGCGGGTATTCACCTGAAGGGTCCCTCGAGGTGCCCATCGTCGCAGCAGTCGGCGGCGCACCGAGCGTGCGCGACGTACACGGCGGGTATTCACCCGAAGGGTCCCTCGAGGTGCCCGTCGTCGCAGCAGTCGGCGGCGCACCTAGCGTGCGCGACGTACACGGCGGGTATTCACCTGAAAGGTCCCTCGAGGTGCCCGTCGTCGCAGCAGTCGGCGGCGCACCTAGCGTGCGCGACGTACACGGCGGGTATTCACCTGAAGGGTCCCTCGAGGTGCCCGTCGTCGCAGCAGTCGGCGGCGCATCGAGCGTGCGCGACGTACACGGCGGGTATTCACCTGAAAGGTCCCTCGAGGTGCCCGTCGTCGCAGCAGTCGGCGGCGCACTTAGCGTGCGCGACGTACACGGCGGGTATTCACCTGAAAGGTCCCTCGAGGTGCCCGTCGTCGCAGCAGTCGGCGGCGCACCTAGCGTGCGCGACGTACACGGCGGGTATTCACCTGAAGGGTCCCTCGAGGTGCCCGTCGTCGCAGCAGTCGGCGGCGCATCGAGCGTGCGCGACGTACACGGCGGGTATTCACCTGAAAGGTCCCTTGAGCACCTAGCGTGCGCGACGTACACGGCGGGTATTCACCTGAAGGGTCCCTTGAGGTGCACGTCGTCGCAGCAGTCGGCGGCGCACCGAGCGTGCGCGACGTACACGGCGGGTATTCACCCGAAGGGTCCCTCGAGGTGCCCGTCGTCGCAGCAGTCGGCGGCGCACCTAGCGTGCGCGACGTACACGGCGGGTATTCACCTGAAAGGTCCCTCGAGGTGCCCGTCGTCGCAGCAGTCGGCGGCGCACCTAGCGTGCGCGACGTACACGGCGGGTATTCACCTGAAGGGTCCCTCGAGGTGCCCGTCGTCGCAGCAGTCGGCGGCGCATCGAGCGTGCGCGACGTACACGGCGGGTATTCACCTGAAAGGTCCCTCGAGGTGCCCGTCGTCGCAGCAGTCGGCGGCGCACTTAGCGTGCGCGACGTACACGGCGGGTATTCACCTGAAAGGTCCCTCGAGGTGCCCGTCGTCGCAGCAGTCGGCGGCGCACCTAGCGTGCGCGACGTACACGGCGGGTATTCACCTGAAGGGTCCCTCGAGGTGCCCGTCGTCGCAGCAGTCGGCGGCGCATCGAGCGTGCGCGACGTACACGGCGGGTATTCACCTGAAAGGTCCCTCGAGGTGCCCGTCGTCGCAGCAGTCGGCGGCGCACCTAGCGTGCGCGACGTACACGGCGGGTATTCACCTGAAGGGTCCCTCGAGGTGCCCGTCGTCGCAGCAGTCGGCGGCGCACCGAGCGTGCGCGACGTACACGGCGGGTATTCACCCGAAGGGTCCCTTGAGCACCTAGCGTGCGCGACGTACACGGCGGGTATTCACCTGAAGGGTCCCTTGAGCACCTAGCGTGCGCGACGTACACGGCGGGTATTCACCTGAAGGGTCCCTTGAGGTGCACGTCGTCGCAGCAGTCGGCGGCGCACCGAGCGTGCGCGACGTACACGGCGGGTATTCACCCGAAGGGTCCCTCGAGGTGCCCGTCGTCGCAGCAGTCGGCGGCGCACCTAGCGTGCGCGACGTACACGGCGGGTATTCACCTGAAAGGTCCCTCGAGGTGCCCGTCGTCGCAGCAGTCGGCGGCGCACCGAGCGTGCGCGATGTACATGGCGGGTATTCACCTGAAAGGTCCCTCGAGGTGCCCGTCGTCGCAGCAGTCGGCGGCGCACCTAGCGTGCGCGACGTACACGGCGGGTATTCACCTGAAGGGTCCCTCGAGGTGCCCGTCGTCGCAGCAGTCGGCGGCGCATCGAGCGTGCGCGACGTACACGGCGGGTATTCACCTGAAAGGTCCCTCGAGGTGCCCGTCGTCGCAGCAGTCGGCGGCGCACCTAGCGTGCGCGACGTACACGGCGGGTATTCACCTGAAGGGTCCCTCGAGGTGCCCGTCGTCGCAGCAGTCGGCGGCGCACCGAGCGTGCGCGACGTACACGGCGGGTATTCACCTGAAGGGTCCCTTGAGGTGCACGTCGTCGCAGCAGTCGGCGGCGCACCGAGCGTGCGCGACGTACACGGCGGGTATTCACCTGAAGGGTCCCTTGAGGTGCACGTCGTCGCAGCAGTCGGCGGCGCACTGAGCGTGCGCGACGTACACGGCGGGTATTCACCTGAAGGGTCCCTTGAGGTGCACGTCGTCGCAGCAGTCGGCGGCGCACTGAGCGTGCGCGACGTACACGGCGGGTATTCACCTGAAGGGTCCCTTGAGGTGCACGTCGTCGCAGCAGTCGGCGGCGCACCGAGCGTGCGCGACGTACACGGCGGGTATTCACCTGAAGGGTCCCTTGAGGTGCACGTCGTCGCAGCAGTCGGCGGCGCACCGAGCGTGCGCGACGTACACGGCGGGTATTCACCTGAAGGGTCCCTTGAGGTGCACGTCGTCGCAGCAGTCGGCGGCGCACCGAGCGTGCGCGACGTACACGGCGGGTATTCACCTGAAGGGTCCCTTGAGGTGCACGTCGTCGCAGCAGTCGGCGGCGCACCTAGCGTGCGCGACGTACACGGCGGGTATTCACCTGAAGGGTCCCTTGAGGTGCACGTCGTCGCAGCAGTCGGCGGCGCACCGAGCGTGCGCGACGTACACGCGTATTCACCTGAAGGGTCCCTTGAGGTGCACGTCGTCGCAGCAGTCGGCGGCGCACCTAGCGTGCGCGACGTACACGGCGGGTATTCACCTGAAGGGTCCCTTGAGGTGCACGTCGTCGCAGCAGTCGGCGGCGCTGGGCGGCGCGGGCTCGCGCAGCTCGTGGTAGGCGAGCGCGGCCTGCTGCCTGTTGTAGGCGCGCTTCTGCGCCAGGTTCAGCTCCGTCGCCGTCTCGCGCAGATCGTGGTTGAGCTGCGGCCGAATGTTACAACGTAGCACTTGTCCAATATAGTAAACAATATTCGAAACTAAAAATTGACATATGCTAAAACTAGATATTTGTTATACTATTTGTATTTTTAATGCACTAACCCGTGCTAAGGAACAAATTTAAAAACCTATTTACAGGCTAAAAATTTCACCCATGCCGGGATTCGAACCAGCAACCTTCGGCTATCCGTGCCAGCGCTCTACCAATTGAGCCAATGGGCGACTCACGGCATCAGTGAAATTTCGAACCTCTTTACACTATTCTCTGTATTACGTACAGGCAGCGACATCGGACTTAAGCAAATTGTATTACTTACAGCCCCGACTACCTACTTTGCAGTTAGGTTTAGGTTAGATTAGATATTTGTTGTTTATAAAATTGGCAGCGTGTTAAAATAGTGTCCCAGGTTATTTCGGTTATGGGAATATGGCAGTTTTCGACTAACAAGTCATACTTTACCGGTAGATTATTGTTTACTAACATGGACAAGTAAGGATAAATAGACTGTAGGCGAGTAGCCTTATTATTATGATAAATTGCACTTATGTTTAGTGAGCACTTAGCGTAGAATATAAGCAAATGCACGATGTTATTTAGAAACACTTCACACTTGCACTGATAAAAAAAATATACGGGCATGGTCAGATTAATGTGTTCTAATTGACACTTCCCACGGCTGATCCCTAACCAGAAAGCCCACACGAGGCTGTTTCCACACGGCAACCTCCACAAGCTATTATATTATTACAAGAACATAAGGTGCAATGGACTTTGAAATACAAATCAGCACAAGACGCTTCGCTACACTGTTCACTGCAAGAAGTAATTATAGCACTGTTAGAATGAGAAAGGGTGGGATAAAGATGACGTCAACAATGACGTCTACGCTGGAAGGCAGTTAATTCTTCTTCTTCTTTTTGGTGTGCCTCTCCACTAATGGAGGTTGGCCGTCACCTCTGCATATTCTTCATTGTTTCTTGCCAAGCCAAATAGAGAACTATTTTTCTTCGTTTTCGTAGTTAACACTATGAAAACGACATAGGGTTATCGTGAAAGGAAAGTAGCAGGAATTTATAAAAAAAATATGAACCTATTTAGAGGCTTAAGGTTCCGCTCATGCCGTGACTCGAACCCGCGACCTCAAGCTAACCGTACCAGCGCTCTCCCAACTGAGCTAATGGGCAAGTGCCGGCATCAGCGAGATTTCGAACCTCTTGAGAGAAATTACTATTTATTGCAGCAGAGAAAAATACGAAGGTCATTGGGCAGACCAGCAACCCGATGGTCGGACGATTGAGTCAGCTGAGGTGGATCGATGGCGAGAAATGGCATTTGGAAGAGAAGGCCTGCAGTGGGCACTGCTGTGGCCGTCGATATTTATATCGTCATCAGTGGGCTGACGATATTTTTTTTGCAGATTAAAAAAGCGTAAAAATACTTGAAAATCTTGATCACCTTGGACTCGTAGCTTTCTTCGGAGGGCTGGGCTAACCCTCTTTCCACAAGAAGCTTGTTGACGCTGAGCCGCCCATTTTCAGCCAGCAGTTCAATTGAGACCACGCCATGGGCCACCGAGTACACCTGCATACAGAAAACGAGGATTATTGACTAAGAAAAACATCCAACAACAATCCGTAACTGGCTTTGGAATGCTTTTTTGTTTTCTGTGTATTGGATAGGCTAAGTACACACCTGTGATATCAATGTTGAGTTTTGTTCGAAATCCTAACAAAAGAGAAGGATTCAAAATGTGCTTTCTTTTCACTAAAATAGCAAAAAAAAGTATTTTCTACAAGCTACGTCAATAGCAAGTATTTTACTATTTTGAAAAGTACATAAAATGAGCAATTTTTTAAAGTAACGACGCAGGTTAGTGTTGTGTATTTTTTTCGAGTATAGATAGTGAAAGTTAGGCGAAAAAGTTTTATAGGTCTGAGTACACGTCGTAAGCTAATTAATATGGTAAAACAGCATGTGCGGGGTCAGCATGTATATAAATTTCCCATGTTTCCAGGCCACGAAAAGATTGTTTCTAAAATAATACAGAAAAAACATAAGGTTTCTAGTTTCACACTAGAAATATAAGACAATGGGTAGTACTGCTTATTTAATTACATCATATTACTTTAATGTTTTGTTTTGCACACCTACCGACTCTTTCTTCCACCTCCTGTTGTTGCCGATAGATAATACTTAAGGCATCAAGTCCAAAACATAAAATGTTGAGTACAATAAAAATACTCAATACAATAAAGTACAATAAAGGAAGCGCTCGTGTCCTAGTGAAACCAAGTGATTGGTATCATTCACTTGGGTTAAGCAACAACAGGCGCGGTCAGGTGCTGGATGGGTGACCATCCTGTGATTACCGCTAGTGAGATTTTTCCAAACGCTTCAGCGCTTCGCAAGGCAGCACTGAAGCGCTTGGAAATATACGTCACGCCGTTGGTGCCGGCTGTCATGAATTGGTAGTCGGAGGCCTTATGGCGGCTCGATAACTACTGACAGTAAGTACCGCCACTGTCTTACAATCCTCCACCAACCCGGACTTGGCCCCCGTGGCGGAGTGTGGCCTAACCTTCCTGCGATGCAGGAAGAGAACCGTGCCCCAGCAGTGGGGACATACAAAGGGTTGATATCGTATCAAGTCACGTTCATATACAGACACAAAAGTTTCTAGTTTCACACAAAAGTGTAAGACACAGTGGCAGTATAGTGACCTTGCCGAGCAGGCGGCCGCGCTTGACGGCCTCGCTGAAGAGCCGCGCCGAGTCGTCCGTCCACTGGCCGTGCGGGTCGAGCAGCTGCGAGGGCGCCACCTCGGCCAGCGTGCACTGCATGGCCAGCGCCGGCAGCTCGCGGCTGATGCCCTCGGGCAGCTCGCGAAGAGTGCCCACGTTCACGCGGGCGTAGCCGCCGTAGTCGATGAAGAACACCTAGGCGAGAGTTAAGAAAGAGTAAACACCTAGGAAGAGTGTTGTTAGGCAGGAATTTGAATGAATTCGAGCGTGGCCAGGGCAGCACACACTTGGTCACTCACTGACTCTTTCTCTCATACATACACACACACACACAATGTGTGTATTCACGTCCAAACACAATTCAATTTGTTAAGATCTATTGAATTTGTATTAATTTTTCTTTTAAGTGTATTTTGGGGCGCATTTTTTAAATTTTACACTATATTTATATTAATTCCGTCTTTGCAACTAAGCGAATTAGGTGCAGCAGATTTCCGCAACAGCTTGTGCACGCGCACGCAATACCAGCTAGTGCCACGCGCGTGTCCTGGTTGGGATCGATTCGAGAGCGCGCAGCGACGATTTAGAGCCTCTTGCAGTAAAGGATTTTCGGGCAAGACTAAACTCACCAAGGCCATCTCGTGGTGACGAGTTAGACCCTCTTGGAATAGAAGAACTTTGGACAAGACTAAACTCACCAATGCCATCTCCTGCAGCAGCTTGTGCACGAGGACTCGGTACCAGCCGGCGCCGCGAGCGGCTTGGCAGGGATCGACTAGAGAGCGCGCGCGGCGAGTCCGTGGCATTTCAGAGTTTCTTGCAGAAGAGCTTCTAGCGAAGCTAAACTCACCAAGGCCATATCCTGCAGCAGCTTGTGCACGCGGACTCGGTACCAACCGGCGCCACGAGCGTCTTGGCAGGGATCTACTAGAGAGCGCGCGCGGCGAGTCGGTGGCATTTCAGAGTTTCCTGCAGTAGAGGAACCTCAAAGGACACTAAACTCACCAAGGCCATCTCCTGCAGCAGCTTGTGCACGCGGACTCGGTACCAACCGGCGCCACGAGCGTCTTGGCAGGGATCTACTAGAGAGCGCGCGCGGCGAGTCGGCGGCATTTCAGAGTTTCCTGCAGTAGAGGACCCTCAAAGGACACTAAACTCACCAAGGCCATGTCCTGCAGCAGCTTGTGCACGCGCACGCGGTACCAGCCAGCGCCGCGAGAGTCTTGGCAGGGATCGAGACGGCGGCGTTTTAGAGCCGTTCGCAGTAGAGGAGCCTCTGGCGAAGCTAAACTCACCAAATCCATATCCTGCAGCAGCTTGTGCACGCGCACGCGGTACCAGCCAGCACCGCGAGAGTCTTGGCAGAGATCGAGACAGCGGCGTTTCAGAGCTGTTCGCAGTAGAGAAGCCTCTGGCGAAGCTAAACTCACCAAGGCCATCTCCTGCAGCAGCTTGCGCTCGCGGCCTCGGTACCAGCCGGCGCCGCGAGCGTCTTGGCAGGGAATGAGTCAGCGGCATTTCAGAGTTTCTTGCAGTAGAGGAACCTCAAACGACACTAAACTCACCAAGGCCATCTCCTGCAGCAGCTTGTGCACGCGGGATCGGTAGAAGCCGGCCCCGCGAGCGTGGCAGGGATCGAGTCGGCGGCATTTAAGAGTTTCTTGATGTAGAGGAGCCTCAAACGGCACTAAACTCACCAAGGCCATCTCCTGCAGCAGCTTGTGCACGCGAGAGTCTTGGCAGGGATTGAGACGGCGGCGTTTCAGAGCCGTTCGCAGTAGAGGAGCCTCTGGCGAAGCTGAACTCACCAAAGCCATGTCCTGCAGCAGCTTGTGCACGCGCACGCGGTACCAGCTGGTGGCGCGCGCGTCCTGGTAGGGCCCGGCCAGCACGTCGCCCGGCACGAGCGCACGCGTGCAGGCCAGCAGCGGCCGCGCGTTCAGCGCCTCGTGCAGAAGCCGCAGGTCCGCCGCCGTCGACTCGTCCTCCGACTGCACCCAGAAGTGGCTGCAGCTCAGGAACTGGGGGGCGGAGGTCGGATGTTAGCGTGGATTCCTTGTACGGGACTCTTTCTACGTTTAATAACTCCGAGGTCTTTTAATCTGTCGTTATAGAGGCGATAGGTAGTAACAAAAGGGTCTGAACACGTTGCGACGAACCGGCGACGTGTAAATAATCTTCAAAAACTTTTAATTAGGGACAATAAAACGAGCGGAAAAGAGCCCATCCCCTTGACGTCGGTCGCATGAAGCCGGGCTTTTTTTGCGTTAGTGGTCACTAACCTGGGAAATATTAAAATTTTTCGCTTCATCGACTTTCGTTACTCGTTGCATGCACGCACTTCGGCTTCGGGCATTTTAAATAGTGTGTGGCAAGTCTTTCCGCGACAGAAAATAAGATAATAGGATACACCACCACTAACCCGGACTTGGCCCCCGTGGTGGAGTATGGCCTAACCTTCTTGCGATGCAGGAAGAGATGCGTGCCCCAGCAGTGGGGACTGATAACAAGGGTTGATATCGATATCGATACACCACATACAAAAAATCATAAAGTAAGTATCTGAAGTAACTCATCAAATAAAGGACCGGGCTTTTTGGGGCATTGATTTTCACATTGAATTGATAGTGTAAATATTTTGATTTATTATAAAGTGTATATTTCAATAATAATACTTATCAAGATTTATGTGGGCGGCCAATACTGATTTGATTAGACGAGTTTTAAGGATATGTGTTTTTAAAAATAAGACTGTAAAATCACCGTATCCATTAGAAGTAGCCTTGGCCCGAGTGGCTGCCTCAACCCGCGGCAACCTAAATACAGACGCTGCCTCAACCTACCTGAGGCACATCTCGCCTTGAGGCAATGTTCTTCGCTACGGTCCGAGCCATATTTTGTCGTTTTTTGTGCACACTCTAAGGAACCTCAGCCTGAGCCGTGCGTTTAATCGAGAAGGGAGTATTGCCTCAGATCGCAACTCACAATAAAGAATTGAAAAAATAAGTTTACAATATCGTTTGGGTTTAGATCTTCAAATTTAACAGTAGGTTATTTTGCCTATCGTTACCAACTAAATTCTACAGGATTAATACTGTACAATTTTGCTTTATACGTAACTCTTTTATCCACCATAGATGCTACCTCTTTGGTATGTTTTAGCTGTATTCACTTTTTTTGAAAGTATTAATGGTTATTAAAGCAGAAGCTACTCTACGAGCGTCTGATGCAATCGTGGTTTGCTCTAAACCAGATCACGTCGCTTCAGTTTCATCCGCAACATATCTCGACCATGAGTCTGCCTCAAATAGAGGATGCTCGATCTGAGGCTGCTCAAATGGATACGCAGCTTAAAAATCAATGTCTTACCTGACTGATTGTGAGCGGAAAATGAGTGTCGTCGATAGCCGGGAGGTTCGGAACAAACTTGTTGCAGTCGGCATCTTCCTTCTTCTTTTCCGCCATGGCCGCGGCGAGCTGGTTTGCCTTCTCTTGTCTGCAAATAGACCGGTGCAGAAACAAAATATACTACACTGTTAAATAAATGCATGTGCAAATCCATCATTGGCTGCATGTACAAATTATTAAGTATCTATTGTTTATTGTAATTGTAATGCTGTGGATTTCTGTTGAATAAATTAAATAAAAAAACAGAAATTTCGTAATCCGAAATTGCGTAGCAGTCTCTTCAGAAGCCTAGAAGTTAATCTGGGAGTTAATCGGCTTTACGTAATGACGTAATGAGATAATTTATACAGTGTCCAGTGGTACCTTCACTCACACCAAATGGATGATGGGACAAGTTGTGCGCCGGTGTGCCTGAAATATTGTTTCAGGTGGAGTAGGCTAAGGGGTAGGGTAACTTACATCAAATTCGGGTAATAAACCATGAAGCTATGTGAAAGCGAGTTCTGCACTTTGGGTCGTAATTAAGGCGATCAGAGAGTGCAAACCAAAACAGAAAATATCTTATCTTACTTATCGTGGCATAATTGTTATAGGCTTTATCTTAATCCCACTTTAAGTGGTATAATAGAGATAATAAAAATATCACACAACTCTTTGCTATGGTGACAGAAGAGAACTTCACATTCAATAGACCCAAAAGAAAAAAGGGTAAAAGGTTTGTTTCAATCAATTTAATAAATTTAAAAATTAATGTTTTAATCGTTTCAGCGTGACTGAGTGTGACAAAAATGCCAAGCTTCTCCTCTAAGATTATCGCTTTTTCCTCGTAAGTGGGAGCAAAATATATCTTTTCCGATAGGAACTTTTTAGCTGGCGTTGGAGATTTGAATTCGGAACATATATCATTCATAGAATTGTATGAATTAAGTACTGGCTGGTACGCGTTGGGAGCACAGTGCGCGACCCGCGCTAATTAAAAAAATAAACAAGAGAGCGCGAATTAAGTCTCTGTTAATCAAGCCTTAATAAGGCAATAGCATTATAGTACCTACATTAAATTGAACCTTATCAACTTGAAATAAAGTCCAAATCCAATGAAAAATTCACACTACCAACAGTGGCGTAACTAGGTAAACATGGGGCCTAGGGCAAAAAAAAAATGGCACCCACTGCTATGTAAACTGATTAGGTTTTATGAAATATATAAATACTTTAACAAATACAATAAAACGCATATCGATGTATAATAAAACGCACTATCTGTCAAATTGACAACACTGCCAATCTACCGAAAGAAGTTAGGGGAATTCCCTAGGCATAACTTTTGAATTTCTCTCAACTGAGTTGTTATGATTAAAGTAGGGTTGCAACCTGTCATATTTATTTTGAAAATGGCAGAAAATTCCAAAAGGCCAGTTCGATCGAGATTTCTGGTAAGGATTCGGGGGCCCCCTGAGCTTGAGGGCCCCGGGGCACTGCCCTGCCTAGCCCCTAGGTAGCTACGCCACTGACTACCAATGACCAATTAAGGGCTAAAGTACAATCTTTATTATATTTTGCAATAATAATGATGCATTAACTCCTGAAACAAACATTTTAAATTGAATATATTCATTAATGACATAGCACCGTCTCTTATTGATTTTCTCATAGAAAGGGGATAAAAATTATATAACCCGAGAGGAATAGTATATTTTATTACAAGTGCGGAAAGGCTGTCATTGCAGAGAGTTCCGATAAATGTCTACCCGAGCCGAGGCGCAGCCGAAGGCGAGGGTTGACAGTCGGAACAAGTTGCAATGACAGCCTTTCCGCACTTGTAATGAAATATACTATTCCTTTCGGGTTATATCATTTTGGCGCCATTTTCCAAATATTTTTTCATTGCTTATTTTTTTCGCAACTGTATTAAAAATAGTTGTTCAGTACACGTGCGGAACCGTCATTGCAACTTGTTCCGACTGTCAACCCTCGCCGTCGGCTGCGCCTCGGCTCGGGTAGACATTTGTCGGAACTCTTTGCAATGACAGCCTTTCCGCACTTGTAATGAAATATACTATTCCCTCGAGCGATGTACTTTGCATCCTTTGCTCGTGGTTCAATCTAGCGACCACGCGTAAAAATACTATTTTGCTCCGTTGTCATACAAACTACTATTGTTTTCTCTTCTTCAAATATTTCATCATCATACTAACATGCATTTAACACATCTAACCCCGATTATTGATGAGCATCGTTATGTTTAACTCGCTGGTGCCCGCGACTTCGTCTGCGCAGTATTAGTATTACGAGTAGCTTCAATTAGCGTGACGTACAAAAGGTTTTGGCAGCGCACGCCGGAATAGCTCGCAGATATTAGATTTTTGCCTAGTTACTCGACACTTGTCGCGGTAGATTAGACAAATCACACAATATCCTCATAAATTTTAGTCTGATGTGTTATTTTTATGTATAAGCTATATTTTTTGAACTAAAACTTTCGTAAGCACAACACGTTGTAGACTTTTTGTCCGAGTTTTATATTATTGTAAAGTTGCATTAAAATCCATTCTACTGATTGGATTTTTCCATACCTATTTCGCATTTATAATATTTTTAGGATGATAAGATACTAAACTAAATGTTTAATGATGATAATACACAATTTTTAATAGTATCTTATCATAAAACATTTAGTGGAGTGGATTTATCGGTAATCAGCACCTAGGTACTTCAGTCAGTACTTACGATAACAACGCCACTCGGATGTCCATCTTAAGCTGGCGCGCTTTGATCGCTTTATAGACGGGCAACACCACTTTTCCGGGTATGGTCGGGTTCTGTAACAATCAACATTTATTTATTTATTTGTTTATTTACATTTGTAACTTATAGCTAATGCCAAATCGCTACATTTAATCACTTAAATACTAAAAGACAAAAACAGAATCAATCCTCTTCAAGCATTCCCTTGCATTCTTCAATAATTTTCCCAATCCCTGTGGTAAATATATCACTGAGCAAGGAGTTCAGTAACATATAATAATCATCATTATCAACCCCTTATGAGTGATTGGAATCAATCACTTGGTTAAGCAACAACAGGCGCAGTCAGGTGCGGGATGGGTGAGCGTCCCGTGACTACCGCTAGTGGCATTTTTCCCAGCGCTTCCGTGATTCGCAAGGCACGTTAAGCCGTTGGTGCCGGCTGTCATATATATAATGGCAGTCGTTAAGCCATGTCAGAGGCCTTATGGGCGGCTTGATAACTTCTGACAGTAAGGCCCGCCACTGTCTTACAATCCTCCACCAACCCGAACTTGGCCCCCGTGGTGGAGTATGGCCTAACCTTCCTGCGATGCAGGAAGAGACCCGTGCCCCAGCAGTGGGGACACACAAGGGTTGATAACGATTAA
The DNA here is from genome assembly GCA_934045075.1 of Yponomeuta sedellus. Lineage (NCBI taxonomy): Eukaryota > Metazoa > Arthropoda > Insecta > Lepidoptera > Yponomeutidae > Yponomeuta > Yponomeuta sedellus. Next base: position 9,349,664 of record OW203741.1, on the reverse strand, counting down.
CCCCTTATGTCCCCACCGAGGGGCACGGGTCTCTATCCACATACATATTTAATATATATTTAATTTTATTTTCCCACTCCAGGCACAGGCCTTCTCTCAGAGAGCTTAATTATCACGCGTGCCCACCGTGGATTGGTAATTTCCTTACGATGTTTTCCTTCGCCGTTAGCGAGCGGCACTGCTACTGTAACTTCACAAATGTACATCTAAAAAACAAAGTCAAACAAACATCTTGGCACATGCCAGGATTCGTATCCACGACCTCCCGTTTAAGGAGGCGGTGTTCTACCGCTCCGCTAATAACAACAGATATTATAGACAATGAATTATAAAAGAAAACAAATAAACAATAAAGTAAAAAAGCTAGCACACATTTATCATTTCTTTTTATACGAAGTTTTTAGAACTTACGGCGTTTTGGTTTCTGGATCCTTCAGTAAGTCGGCTATGGTCTTCGAACGTCAAGTAAACCTTCCTGAAACAAGAATATTCAATAATGGTGGGGACTAACTGAAGGTGAAGTAAGATTAGGGTTCTATGACGCTCAGCCCGGGAGATAGTGTGTGTGTAAGAAAATCGGCTAAGTGCGTGCACGCGAAGTGTCGGGCAGCGTAGTTAAGGTCCCTTTTTTTGTTTTCTAACTTGCTAAACTAAATCAAAGTATTTTATTCGCAATTACACGGCAACTGTCACTTATTGAACGTTACAAGTAAAACTAGGTGTCCATTTCAAAACTTAGTCTTTCAAAGTCGGAGTTAGTTCTGTAAAGCTGGTAAAAAAAACATTCACTTCATCATAGTAATTTTCATACGAAATTTTCCTTTCATAACTCTGTCGCCTACTACTACCCAATGCCACTATCTAGGCTGTGGAAGACCGCGCCTGAGGAAGCCGCGCAGAGACCTGCCTCACTACTACTGCACAACCAATTTCGCTACACACTCTCATGCTGTTGGCGTCAAACATGACCCGGTCGCTAATAAGGCTATGGACGACCTTGCCGAAGCAAGCCGCGTGGAGACAAGCTTAACTGCTACTGCACACTTAGTTTCGCTACACACTCACATGCTGTTGACGTGAGCCGGGGCTCGTCGCTAATGAGACTGTGGGTAGATACCTTGCCTAAGGAAGTCGCGTACCGACTCACTACTACTGCGCACAAGGCTTCGCTACACACTCGCATGCTGTTGGCGTCAAACGTGACCCGCGGCTCGTCTCTAATGAGCCTGTGGGTGGATACCTTGCCTAAGCAAGCCGCGTAGAGACCAGCTCCGCTACTACTGCACACCTAGTTTTGCTACACACTGACATCTAACATGTTGTAAGCGTCAAACGTGTCCCGTGACTCATCGGTAATGAGTCTGTGGATATGTATCCACAGACTGCCTAAGGAAGTCTGTGGATATGTATCCACAGACTGCCTAAGGAAGTCGCGTAGAGACCAGCTTCACTACTACTGCGCACAAGGCTTCGCTACACACTCACATGCTGTTGGCGTCAAACGAGACCCGCGGCTCGTCGCTAATGAGACTGTGGGTGGATACCTTGCCTAAGGAAGTCGCGTAGATACCAGCTTCACTACTACTGCGCACAAGGCTTCGCTACACACTCACATGCTGTTGGCGTCAAACGAGACCCGCGGCTCGTCGCTAATGAGACTGTGGGTGGATACCTTGCCTAAGGAAGTCGCGTAGATACCAGTTTCACTACTACTGCGCACAAGGCTTCGCTACACACTCGCATGCTGTTGACGTCAAACGTGACCCGCGGCTCGTCTCTAATGAGCCTGTGGGTGGATACCTTGCCTAAGCAAGCCGCGTAGAGACCAGCTCCGCTACTACTGCACACCTAGTTTTGCTACACACTGACATCTAACATGTTGTAAGCGTCAAACGTGTCCCGTGACTCATCGGTAATGAGTCTGTGGATATGTATCCACAGACTGCCTAAGGAAGTCTGTGGATATGTATCCACAGACTGCCTAAGGAAGTCGCGTAGAGACCAGCTTCACTACTACTGCGCACAAGGCTTCGCTACACACTCACATGCTGTTGGCGTCAAACGAGACCCGCGGCTCGTCGCTAATGAGACTGTGGGTGGATACCTTGCCTAAGGAAGTCGCGTAGATACCAGCTTCACTACTACTGCGCACAAGGCTTCGCTACACACTCACATGCTGTTGGCGTCAAACGAGACCCGCGGCTCGTCGCTAATGAGACTGTGGGTGGATACCTTGCCTAAGGAAGTCGCGTAGAGACCAGTTTCACTACTACTGCGCACAAGGCTTCGCTACACACTCGCATGCTGTTGGCGTCAAACGTGACCCGCGGCTCGTCTCTAATGAGCCTGTGGGTGGATACCTTGCCTAAGCAAGCCGCGTAGAGACCAGCTCCGCTACTACTGCACACCTAGTTTTGCTACATACTGACATCTAACATGTTGTAAGCGTCAAACGTGTCCCGTGACTCATCGGTAATGAGTCTGTGGATATGTATCCACATGCTGTTGGCGTCAAACGAGACCCGCGGCTCGTCGCTAATGAGACTGTGGGTGGATACCTTGCCTAAGGAAGTCGCGTAGATACCAGCTTCACTACTACTGCGCACAAGGCTTCGCTACACACTCACATGCTGTTGGCGTCAAACGAGACCCGCGGCTCGTCGCTAATGAGACTGTGGGTGGATACCTTGCCTAAGTCGCGTAGAGACCAGTTTCACTACTACTGCGCACAAGGCTTCGCTACACACTCGCATGCTGTTGGCGTCAAACGTGACCCGCGGCTCGTCTCTAATGAGCCTGTGGGTGGATACCTTGCCTAAGCAAGCCGCGTAGAGACCAGCTCCGCTACTACTGCACACCTAGTTTTGCTACATACTGACATCTAACATGTTGTAAGCGTCAAACGTGTCCCGTGACTCATCGGTAATGAGTCTGTGGATATGTATCCACAGACTGCCTAAGGAAGTCTGTGGATATGTATCCACAGACTGCCTAAGGAAGTCGCGTAGAGACCAGCTTCACTACTACTGCGCACAAGGCTTCGCTACACACTCACATGCTGTTGGCGTCAAACGAGACCCGCGGCTCGTCGCTAATGAGACTGTGGGTGGATACCTTGCCTAAGGAAGTCGCGTAGATACCAGCTTCACTACTACTGCGCACAAGGCTTCGCTACACACTCACATGCTGTTGGCGTCAAACGAGACCCGCGGCTCGTCGCTAATGAGACTGTGGGTGGATACCTTGCCTAAGGAAGTCGCGTAGAGACCAGTTTCACTACTACTGCGCACAAGGCTTCGCTACACACTCGCATGCTGTTGGCGTCAAACGTGACCCGCGGCTCGTCTCTAATGAGCCTGTGGGTGGATACCTTGCCTAAGCAAGCCGCGTAGAGACCAGCTCCGCTACTACTGCACACCTAGTTTTGCTACACACTGACATCTAACATGTTGTAAGCGTCAAACGTGTCCCGTGACTCATCGGTAATGAGTCTGTGGATATGTATCCACAGACTACCTAAGGAAGTCTGTGGATATGTATCCACAGACTGCCTAAGGAAGTCGCGTAGAGACCAGCTTCACTACAAGGCTTCGCTACACACTCACATGCTGTTGGCGTCAAACGAGACCCGCGGCTCGTCGCTAATGAGTCTGTGGATATGTATCCACAGACTGCCTAAGGAAGTCTGTGGATATGTCTCCACAGACTGCCTAAGGAAGTCGCGTAGAGACCAGCTTCACTACTACTGCGCACAAGGCTTCGCTACACACTCACATGCTGTTGGCGTCAAACGTGACCCGCGGCTCGTCGCTAATGAGGCTGTGAACGATCTTGCGTATGGATGCGGCGTAGAGCGGGCCGGGCTGGTTGAGCGGGAAGTCCTTGAGGTAGACGGTGTTGCGCGGGTCGAGACCGCCTAGCATCTTGCAGGCCTCACGCTCGCGGCCCTCGTCAGTGCCCGCTTGCACGAAGTAGTGAGGGTAGAACGCGCCGGCGATCAGGATCTATGAAGGAACAACAAACTACAGAAGTAAAGTTAATACGTAATACAGAGAATATTGTAAAGAGGTTCGAAAGGTAACCGGGCACTTTTGACCCGGTACATCAAAGTTCACGACCATTATTCAAATGCGGTTCGTTTTGAAGGGTTAGGGTTACCATTTCACGGAATGTTTTTATTTTAACCCAAATGTATAGAGAAAAAAAGTTATGTTGTTCAACACAAAATGTATATTTTTCCCAATTATTTATTTTCAATCATTACTACTAACTGTTTTAGGCTTTCTGGCGCTCGTAAGGCGCAATACACACTACAGTACAGAGGTTAGCAGCCCTCTCTTTCACACAATAAGACCAATACCGGTTTCACTGTGCGCTGACTCGCCAACTTAGCATTTTTATAGCTTGATCAAGCTATTATATTTTGGTGTCAGACAGCTGTGGTAAAAATGCTGCGTTAACTGTTTTTGCCTAAAAATGTACTCCATAAAATGGGCACTGCTGAAATATATTCGATTCGATTTTTTTTTATATAAATTATTATTTTGCAAAATTTTTTTGAGGAATGTGACAGATCTCAGTGGGTAGTATTTATGGTCTTTAGCATACTCTGAGTAGTTTTGTTAGTGGTCGCTGGTGGGTCACAGGTCCGACCAAAATGCCCCTTAACCTTTCACTGATGCCGGTGGTTTTTATGTAGACTATATACGCGCGAAGAGAGAAGGCCTGTGCCCTGCATTGCCTTCTCTCAGAATGAGAGTGTATGGACTTAATTACCACTCCTGCTAACGGCGGATTGGAAATTTCAGCGCTGGGGTAGTTGAACACTATCTTAAGAAAATATGATGCAACAGCAACACCGTACAATTAGGTGAAGTTCGTATATTTAGTGAGTACATTATTATTTAGTTTCAACGTGTCTTGCGATCATCGCGGCACGCGTCAAGAAACCCAAATTTTGTTTTCTTGTATTAGTTGTACACTCGTGGGGTAGGCTGGTACTAACAACATAGGTTTTACGCCGAATCATTTTACACAAACTTGTGATAACATTAACTATGTAACATGTATCTTGTTAAATTGGATCAATAAATGTTATCTTATGAAATGAAACGTAAAACCTAATCTTATCTTAGTGCACAATAGAAACTACGTATATTTTTTTGTACACCTGATGGGTACAGTTGAAGTTGGATGGCAAATGGCTCGGAGAACTGATGGCCATTGGAATGAAAAAGTTCTGTCCTGGGCAGCACGGACCGGACGACGCAGCGCGGAGAGGCCCTCCAACAGATGGTCTGACGACCTGGTCATGGTGGCGGGGATTCGCTGGATGCGGACGGCACATGACCGGGAAGCTTGGAAAACCATGAGGTAGGCCTAAATCATGCGGTGAGCGTCAAAGGGCCGACGATGTTATAACGTTTTAAAACAATAGTTATAACATACAGAGAAGAGCTTCGCTCGTAGCCTCGGCTGCCTGAGTGATCTTAAGCGATCACAAAGGTTTTGAAGGTTAGGCAATATAGGGCGCGTTCAGTGCATGGATGGGTGACCGTCTATGAATAACGCTAGTGGCATTTTTCCGAGTGGTTCCGAGCTTCACAAGGCACGTTAAGCAGTTGGTGCCGGTTACCGTACATAGACGGCACTTGTTAAGAAAAGTCAGCGGCCTTAGGCGGCTTGTAAACTTCTGACAGTAAGACCAGCCACAAGTCTTGCAAGCCTTCACTAATCCGGACTTGGCCTCCGTGGTGGAGTACGGCCTATACCATCCTCAGGAAAGATACCCGTGCCTCTCAGTGGGGACATAAGGGGTTGATAATGAATGACAAAAAGAGCACTAAATAGCTTTTATCACTTACGTGAATATCACTTACGTTGCACAAAATAAATTATTTTATTTAATAAAACGTTATATAAGTCCTACTTTACGATCAGTTAAGCTTGTTACCCACAGTATATTGACAATTTAAATCCCCGAAATATGTGAAGAAATCAGATACTCGATTCCTCAGTTTTCTCACGACGTTTTCCGTCACAGTAAGCAAGGGTCATTTATTCTTAATTCCAAAACTGATTAACTACATGTTGTTCATATTAAAAATATTCTAAAAAAATGTACCACAATAGTGAATACAAACATTTTGATGTTATCTTCTCACTTTGCACACCTACTCTTGATAGTACTTAGTCAAAAGTGACGTTTTATTTGGACGTCTCGTGATTAGACAATACGCCATCATTACACGGAGCACTTATTATTATTGACTAGCAGTTCTTTCATATAAAAACACTTATTACTCGACGTAAGTGTGCAGCAAATTATATAGGACTGCACTGATCATTTAGTCCGTACATCATTTGAACGCATAGTACAGATTCATTTTATGTTTACGAAAGTACAATCACGTGTATCCTCCAGGCCCAAGCCATAAGGCAGATGTATAAGATAAGAAAGAACATTCTTTATTGTACATCAGAGCATATGTTATAAAAAATATTAACATCCACAGTACAGTTCGCGGCCTTATTGTTAGTAGCAATCGCTTTCAGACAATCCTACATTATATACCTTGTGAATGAGCGCAATCTGGTTCCTGCCCCAGGGTGAGACACCACCAGCATTTGCTTCAATTCCCTCGCGTGACAGTCGCACCTGCGAAATTATAATGGAGAAATTGGAGAGAGCATGTCAGAATGTAGTACGGTTATATCTTTTTTTTCTACGATTAATGATTCACATGGTAGTGAAACGCGCCATACAATCAGATTATATTAAACTATGACGTCACATGGCGACTGAGACGACTTAATATAATGAATGAAGCATTCCTTTCAGTTTTACCTGCTGGCTGTTTAGCATGCTAAGTTCCAACAAGCATTACCATTAAGTAATACTTGGGTGCCCTCCTCGTTCGTGCTTTTTAACACTGCCGTGGCTACGATTTTCATCAGTATAATGTGTAATTCTAGTGTGGATACACAATTGCAAACCTATTTAGAGGCTAAAAATTTCACCCATGCCGGGATTCGAACCCGCAACCTCTGGCTATCCGTGCCAGCGCTCTACCAATTGAGCTCAATTGCATGGGTGAATTTTTTAGCCTCTAAATAGGTTTTTTGTTGCTTAGCACGGGTTAGTGCATTAAAAATAAAAATAGTATACACAATTGCAGTTCACGCGCATTGTTAGTCGATTTTGCAAGGTACAAGGTGTAGGCCCCAGGATACAGAACAGTGTAGGACATAGAATATGTTTCATAGAACAACAATTAATGCCTGGTAGTGCGATCCAAGTGTCATAAGTCGGGACTTTCTTTTTCAAATTCTGACATTTAACAGCCACAAAACGCGTGACTGGTTTTCTGTGATATTTCGATGTAATAATAAAATATGAATTCTAGTTTTATGATAAAACACGGCCCAGGTAACACTGCGCGTGAGGCATGTTATCAAACAGCGGGCGTGTTACGGGAGCTCACGCCGTTTATTAAGCTGCTAGAAGGTCAGCCGTTTCTATAAATAAGCCTGTCTGGTGTGAACTCCGGTAGGTACCTACTTGCAGGTACCGGCGCAAATCACCCACACTTGCTAGGGTAGTGACAGTGTAAGCACACCCATCCAGCGCCCGCACCATGTTGTACAGCTCTTTCACCCACTTTAGCTCCGAGTTGCCGGATTGATTGAAGCAACCCGCAACATATGCATTTTCTACAGCGTTCGCAGTTGCATGTAGCTGCGGCGGTAACAAGCCATATCCGTGTTGCTTGAAGTTCTGGTGCTCCTTAAGTATTGAGATTTAATATAGCGGACTATAGCACGCGACTGCAGCTCCCGCACCATGACATGCAGTTTCCGCAGCGTTCGCAGTTGCATGTAGCTGCGGCGCGCCCAAGCCATATCCATGTTGCTTCAAGTTCTAGTGCTGCTAGTGCAAATATAGAGTCAGTCTAGCGGACAAGCACGCACCTGCAGCACCCGCAATATATGCAGTTTCTGCAGTGTTCGCAGTTGCATGTAGCTGCGGCGCCATATCCGTGTTGCTTGAAGTTCTGGTGCTGCTTAAATATAGAAAGACAGTGTAGCGGAAAAGCACGCACCTGCGGCTCCCGCAACATATTATGCAGTTCTGCAGCGTTTGCAGTTTTGCATGTGGCTGGGGCGCGCCCAAACCATATCCGTGTTGATTGAAGTTCTGGTGCTGCTTAAGTATTGAGAATCAGTGTAGCGGAAAATCACGCACCTGCAGCTCCCGCACCATGTCATGCAGCTCCCGCAGCGCCCGCAGCTGCACGTAGCTGCGGCGCGCCCAAGCTATTTCCGTATTGCCGGGTTGCTTGAAACTCTGCTGCTTGCGGAGGTAACTCCACACCTAGGTACAAGCGATAAGTTAGGTCAGTTTTCTACTCTAAACGGGTTTGTTACGGTTACATTTCCAGTGTTACGGCAGCGTTATAGCTACTGTGAGCACTGACATAGCACTAGAATGGCTATGTGTGATCGTAAACCATCTTAGATTATTTTCTGTATTCGATTACAACCCTTTTGTAATCATCGTTTAATTTTTTGACCATGGGAAAACCTAAGAAATGTAACCTTTCAAAGAAACAAACGAATTTACCGAATCGGGCCAGGCGTCTTAGAGTAATCGGAAACATTTATAAAAGCAACAAAGATTCCTAAGAATTGAGAACCTCCTCCCTTTTTGACGTCGGTTAAAACGACTCTTTTAAAATCAACATTTGCTGAAATTCGAACTCCTATTTCAAATGCAGCGCATAATTTAATTTACTTTACATTTACTGACCACATGGCACGGGTCTTTCTTTCTGCATCGCAGGAAGGTTGAGCCAGTTATGGTATATTCCACAATATTTGTTACACTCAAAGAATATTATTAAGTCAGCAGAAACATTGTGATAGGAAACAGAAGTCAACTTATCTAAGAATCAATTCAACGGAAAAAAATTCATATTTGCATCATTTGTCTCTTGGTAACAATTTTTAAATAGAAATTTACAAAACCCACAGTATCAATAGTACTGTCTGAATCTGATGGCTGTTATGTATTAGATTGTTCTTTGTTTATGTTTTTACTCAGAGGTGTTCAATTTTAAAGTGATTGATTACAATAACGTCTGAACAAAAACATTGAATCAAACAATCCAATACATAAAGTTTTTGTCGCATGCTGCGTATGGTGCGTTATATCTGCGTAACACGATCCACCTGATTCTCGGTTAAAAACCCCAGTTGGAGTCAACAGTGTAATTTTTAAAGAAGAAATTTAATCCACAGCAGTGAATTACCTTATACACGTTCAGGAATGCCAAGCAATCGCTCTGAGAACCGTCAGCCCACGTCAGCTTCGAGTTGTAAGCCTTTAGCCGTTCACGGAACGGACTGCTGAAGACGTTCTTCACTGACATCGCAGCCGCTAAAACACGTTTTTAATTAAAATAGCTACAGAGACTCATTCATTACACACACACGTAAAACTTTCACAGTGGTCCTCAATAATAGAAAACAATATTAAGATGATACTTTGCTGGGCAATTCTGCACCACACAAACGTAACGTATAGCAGGCACTATATCTGACCAATATTTCGCCGCATACAAACGACGCAGACACTGCACACAATCATTTTGGGCTTGCCCCAAGCCTAAAGGAATTATTTTACAATTTAATGTAAACAAGTTTTTGGAAAAAAATCAGGGATTTTTCTGCCACATGCCGTAGTGAGGGTAAAATTGTTGTTTTAAATACAATGTAATGTAATTAAAACAACAATATGCAAAATTAATGCAATGATTAGGATTTTACATTCACTGTACGATTCGACAAGCAACTGAAACAACAACATAACAATCGCTCTTAAAGGTAAACGAAAAAAGTCACTTTACCCATAATAACAGTGTCCTCCAGGCAACCGAAGATACTCCCTAGCATAATTAGCTTTGAGACCCTGACGTCCAGTGGTAGCTTGGCCATAATTCTTCCCAGGTATGTAATGTCACCGTCCGTGAAGCTTAGCTCTCCGTCCACTGTCTTTTTGAGTGCGCCGATCTGTTTAAATGGTTTAAAACTTACATTTATGGGGTAATTTCGTTTGGCAGAAAGTCGAGGTACTTAACTGGGTTATGACGTACAAGATACTACAAGGGTGCAGTTTGAGCTATTACTTAATATTGTAGTCTACCTATGTGGCTACATGTATGTATAAAAATAATACACTTCTGGACACATCTATTGGCCCACCTTGCATTTTCATTTTCGTTTAGTCCTAGCTAAAAATTTATATCAGGTCGAGCAAAAAGTTTTTATGTAGTTTTGAACCAGGAACATTCATAGATTTATTCAATAGTCTTTTTTTGAATTTCGAACGCAGAATTTAAAGAAACAAAAGAAAATTTGGAGCCTGTTTTTTGATATCAAACAATCGAATACTAAGAAAACTTGATTTTATTGTACTATTTTTATTTTTAATGCACTAACCCGTGCTAAGAACAAATTTAAAAACCTATTTAGAGGCTAAAAATTTCACCCATGCCGGGATTCGAACCCGCAACCTCTGGCTATCCGTGCCAGATTGATTTTATTGGTTTAATTGGATTTAATTCTTGAAAGTGCGATTTTTCTCTTTGGTTTTGCAACAAACATTACTTATTCTTAACATTAAGGTGAGGTTCTATCAATAATCTATGGATACTTCGCCTGAAGTCACCGCCCAAGCTGTGGTACTTATCAAGGCCGGACACAGTGAAAGAAATGTGAGTGCTCAACTTAATTGAAGTTGATCTGCGGTCCGAAATGTTTATCGGAGAAACCTAGAGACTGGCGGCTTTGTTCGTCGCCAAGGAAAGCCACGATCTCGGGTCACAACTGAAAGTCAGGATCGATTCATCGTGAAGCTGGTGCTTGAGAAATCGCCACCTTACCTCCATTGTGGGGCAATTCGTACTGCATCGAATGGCTTTACGTCGATCCGCTTTACTATAGTAGGTACTTTAACTTCGCATTAGTACGAAACCAATTTCGCGACTTCCACGGAGTATCTGTGAGCGCTCGAACTGTTCGGAGAAGGTTAAAAGAACGCGATATGGGTCCACACAAGCCAGCTAATGGCCCAAACTAACGCGAGCCCACCGAACAGCGCGACTTCTTTTCGCGCGCACTCATTTAAATTGGACTCATCAGCATTGGAGCCGTATACTCTTTTCTGAAAAGTCTAAAGTTGCGTTACATGGCAATGATGGAAGGAAGAAGGTCTACCGACGTAAGGGAGAGCGTTTTGCATAATGCTGCTTTGCAGAGAGGGTTGCTTATGGCGGTGGCTCATGGAATGTCTGGGGCGGTATATCCGCGAGCGGCAAAACTCAACTTGAGGTTGTTACGGGGACCACGGCTGCCAACATTAAATGCTGAAAGGTACATTCGTGAGTGCCTAGAACCTCACGTGATGCCATACGTGGACCATGTGGGCCCAAATTTCCTTTTTATGCATTATAAATTGCAAGAGCCCATACGGCCGGCATCGTCAGGGAATATCTTCGGGATAGGAACATCACAGTTATAGACTGGCCAGCCAGAAGCCCAGACATGAACCCGATTGAGCACATGTGGGACGACCTACAAACACGTGTTAGGGCTCGTCAGCCAGTTGCCCAGACGATGCAGGCGTTGAAAACTGCCATAGAAGATGAATGGGAGATGATCCCTCAAAATTTCATAGAGCGGTTGATAAACTCTATGCCTAATCGTATGAGAGCTGTCGTTGATGTCCATGGAGGCAACATGCGTTATTAAATTAAACCTTTTGATAAAACATGTTTTTTATTCTAAAATCAACTGCCTTCATCAACTCGCATATCCGACTTGTTAGGCGTAGCTCCATGTCATGTGGTATTCTGAATTCAAATTAAAAACGATCGAAAAAGATGGTAAAATACTTTAAATTCAATGGTTAAATGTATCAGGTTCAAAACTGTATAAAAACTTTTTGCTCGACCTAATATATTTTTATAGCTAGGACTAAACGAAACTGAAAATGCAAGGTGGGCCAATAGATGTGTCCAGAAGTGTATAACGTTTGAGTTCGCGTCCACCCGACTTAACCCACGCGCGTCTGCCGCAGACCCACAGAGCCGCGTAGCCTGTCCCCTGGAAGCTGATCAAATCCACTGCCAGACATAATGAAGAAGATCACCTGATACACCCAGTGAAAATCACCACCTGCAAAGAATTGAGATGTCTCTAGCTCACTCAGCGGTGGATCACTCGGGAATTGGGCCACTGACTCTGATCATCCGCTTCCTCGTAGGGTAGTGTGAGAAGACCACATGATGATGATGGTTCTCTTACCTCTTTGAGTACGAGCGTCGTGCGGTGTATGTTCGAGAGGTCGGGCGGGTCCATGGCAAGCGCGAGGATGTCGCTGGGCGGGCCCATCTCCAGCATCTTGGCCAGCAGCACCAGTCTCTCCAGCGGGCAGCGCCGGATCTCTGGCAGGCACTCGTCCTCCAGGCTTTCCTGTCGGGGCAGATTATTATTACAGTTCGTTGATATTTTTGCTCAGATTCCCGTAAAGATTACTTTTGAGATGAGTTTTTCTGGTGCTGTGTTGTTTGCAGCATAGTTAGTTAGTGCATATCAGCATTACATGGTGTTTTTGGGTTTTTATTGAGATGGAGGCACTATCTTCATTTATGCGGTTGTGTTAATTTCTTCATATTTTTTGGTGACCACATCACGTTGACAAATTGTCTTTCAACGTCTTCATTTTCACGCTAGTCTCATTTTTAGGTCAGCTGTCTCATTTTTTTTTATGTTTTCAAATAGGACATGCTTTGTTTTGCTAGGGTTCACTTGCAAATTAATAAACGCCAATATATTAATAGTTCTATTATTTCAATGTTAAAATATGTATATTAATTTTATCTAAGTATATACAGCATTAATACTAAAAAGATTTACATATTTACAAATAAAAGAAAGGTTTAAATAAAAAAGTCTACACCGCTGCCAAAGGGGAGAGTCCCCAAGACACAGGCAGCATTCCCTCTCTGAATGGCCAAGCTGATGCGCTGGCCGAGGTAGCTACCAGCTCTTGGGTCGCCCGATGAGTCGATGAGGCGCGTCGCTATTTCTTTTTGAAGTTTACGCGCCTCGGGCCCCCACGGACCCATCGTCTCGACCCCAAACGGCGCAAATAGGTAACCATCCCCAAGGACAGAGTATTTGCGCCGCTTGAGGCCTTCGGCTGTAGTCGCCGCCGCGCCCGCGGCCCTGCTGGTGTGGGTGACATGGGAAGACGCCAGTGTGTCCACGCAGGTCGCATCCCACACTAGCGGCCTCCCGCTCTGCCACGGCACCAGAGACACACCGTCGGGTCTCTTTCCATCGTCCCGTGCTATACCGTTAGGCTCAAGGATGGCCGGCACGGCGACGCTGGAAAGAGCCCTCCGGATTATGTCGTTCAGGGACGCGTGACGCGACAGTCGGCCCACGCTGCGTTGGCAGGATAGGCCATGGTGTCCCAACTCATCGACGCGGTCTCCGCAAAGGCAGCGGTGGGGCTGAACGACTTTGCACCCCAATCGCAGACCGACGGCGGCTGAAAAAGTCACATTATCCATCAGCGTGCCTACATTCGCTGATGGGAGTGCCTGCAGCCACAGTCCAGACTCGTTTGTTGCTGTTGCTAGCAGACGAGCTCTCTCCGCAGGGCCGCTGCTTGTCTCCAGCAGTCTTGATTGAACAGCCCTGCAGAGCGGCTCGTCCCACTGTCTTTGCACTGCGGGATTTAGGGGAAGGTCCTCATTCGGGCAGGCCACTATCCAGGCCCTCCTAGCCTGCTCACAGCACGACACCTCAATGTCACCGATAGAGGCGACTATAATTTGTTTATACAAGGAGTTCGTGCCGTGAGCTGAGGATAGGAAAGCTGGAAGTGAAACACTTGATACTTTCCTGATGCCAATCCCACCAAACCTTATTGGCAAGGTGGCCTGGCACCAGGATTTCTCGTATAGGGTCCCGACTGCAACATTTTATATAAAATAATAAATGCAACAGTTTGAGCAAATAATGCTTATGAAGTTATATTATTTGGTCCCTCAAGTAAAGCAGCATGAACTCTTCTGATTCGACATTAGCATTTGAAAATAAAATTATCTTATTTTTTCCCTTTCAGTTGATTTATCACTGCAGTCGGGTTCTTTTATTTTTTTAAATATTTTTTTTATTTTTGACCTTTTAGTGACTCAGTAAAACGATAAAATTTAAAGGTCCATCTGTTCTGTTTACATGCTTTAAATCGTTATATTATTTTATTTCCTAAATGAATTTTAGTTCACTGTCTAGCCTCGATTCGGTAAGGTATATTTAAATGATAAATTGGAACCTCATTATGACTTGCGAGTTTGGTGTTAGGGTTTCGTCGTTGAATATCATATTTTAACAACTTTGCAATGCGATTGTTCCCTAATACTTATCTCGTTTTAGATGTCATCACTGGGTTTGAACTTTGTATTTATTGATAACCCAAAAAATCGAGATAATAAAATATGTAGTCAAATAATAGTGAGAAAGGTCCTCACGCTCTTTGCCAAATCCTTTCACTGGCGATGCCGAACCTCAACCTGGTTTGCGATCAATACGCTAAGATGAGTATTACAATTCCATAATGTACGGTATGGCCAGTTCCCGAATCGCGCACATTTAGAATTTTTACTATTTTTCCAGATTCGTGGCAAGCGACAAACTACGAATACAGGCGGATATTCTAGATCTCCAAGGCTATCTAAATAACCGTAGAATCATCATTATTAACCTATTATGTCTCCAGGGGCACGAACTCTACCCTAAGGAAACTATAGGTCATACTCCACCACGGGGGCCAAGTCCGGATTGGTGGAGGCTTGCAAATGGCTAGTCTTACTGTCAGAAGTTGTCAAGCCGCCCTAAGGCCTCTAACTTGGTTTAACGAATGCCATCTATCGACGGCAGCCGGCACCACTGCTTAACGTGCCTTGCGAAGCACGGAACCGCTCGGAAAAATGCCACTAGCGTTAGTCATAGACGGTCACCCATCTATGCACCGAACGCGCCCTATGTTGCTTAACCTTCGTGATCGTTTAAGATCACTCAGGCAGCCGGGGCAATGAGCCATTTGAAAAGTCGGACCGTATGTATTCTTTTTTTCGTCTCAGATCATTACAGAGCTGTGGAGACATAAACAGATGCTCTTATCACAAAAGGATAGAGTAGAATTTCCAAAGTATAATTCAAATATTCAATAGGTCGATCTTAGGAGTCTTTCATAAGTCGCTTTAATCTTTCCATCCGTAGTTGACGAGGTGGTTACATTGCACCAAATAATTTCGATTGTGTGCCATTAGAAAAAGGGACAGTATTAAAATCCATAACTTACAATCTGGAAAGCCAATGAGACGAGATAAAGAATGTAAACAAAGTTTCAGGGGTTCAAAACATTTTTATTTGAATAAATTATAGTTATAGAAATTTCGGATTCCCTATCCTAACCGCTGTCGTCTGTATTAGTCAAACATGATTCACCGGAAGAGTCCTAGGCTGTCTAGCGCCGTCAGGCTGTGATTCCATAATTAAAACCAACAACTAATTACAATAACAGCAAAAATCAACAAGAAAACTAACAGTAACGGATTAAGTAAACACAATAAACTTAGTAAATACGGAAACGAAAAAATACGTATCACTTCGAACGCAATCTAAACAGTAATGAACTATTATAGTTCACAAAATGGCGTATTACACCAAATGTTGACAACTGCCGTAATGAAAGTTTTCCTGTAGCACGAAATACGCAACGACAGTTGTCGTCGATCAAATGACGCCATTACCGCATACGTGTGACAAGGACAGAGATAATAATCATCTCACTATCGCAATGTAACTCAGTACCGGTCCATTTGTTTACATTCTTTATCTCGTCTCATTGGCCTTCCTTTAGGTCATTAATTCGCGAACAGTTAACCGCTCAACCAACTAGGGTGTCTATTTCTTCATGAAAATCTAATCGAAAACCTACTGATATTAAAATTACATATTTGCTCAAACTATTATAAGTAGGTCTATTAATACATAGAAAAAGTAACGCATTAGAAAAATAATGCCAAGTCATGTACAAAACAAGATAAGTGAGCTACGTATCGAACTTATCTTGTTTAGGGCATGAGTTGGCTTTTTTCATAAATATTATTGTTTATTCGTTCTATTTAATACCAGAGCAATTATGTGCTACTTATTTCAAATAATCCTACATAAGGCGATAGGCTTTATAGATAATAAATATGAAAGTTTGGAAGTTTATAATAACTCAATATTTTATAATGCGTTGCCATGGCAACAAAAAATTGTATAAATGGATTGTTTTAAAAACCTATTTAGGGGCTAAAAATTTCACCCATGCCGAGATTCGAACCCGCGACCTCTGGCTATCCGTGCCAGCGCTCTTTCCAACTGAGCTAATGGGCGACTCACCAGCATCAGTGAAATTTCGAACCTCTTTACACTATTTTCTGTATTACGTACAGGCAGCGACATCTGGCTGAAGTAATTTGCATCACTTACAGCCCCGACTACCTACTTTGCAGTTAGGTTTTTACATCGGAATGATAGCACGGGTTAGTGCGTTAAAAATAAAAATAGTATAAGTGGATTGTGTTCTGTCAATTGGATTTCACTGATTTTTTATTTGGTTGAACTTACTGTTTTTGAACAAACCTGGCCGAAACCAATTATCAAAGTTTCAAATAAATTATTACAACTTCATTATTACAAAACTAACATCACCAACCCAAATCGGGCATGCAGTCGAGCAGTGTACATTTACTAACTTTTTTTTGCTTATTTACAAGGTAGTTAGTGAGGCAGCACAGTGTAACGATGCTTTATGATAATTCATTTTTTCAACTTTCTTACAGCTATTTATTTACTATGGCAATACTATCTAGAATAACTACTTTATCACATGAGGGTAGATTTACATGAATTGACTGAATATTGACAGAACTAGAGGTAGTTAAACATAAGCAATTATTGAGACGTTAAAATTGTATGTGCGCTCGGCCTATTGTTTTGTATCGATTTTAAAGTATTTTAAGCGATATCTTGTTTTTAGCTGTTAATTATAGCTTTAAATAGGTCTTAGTGCTTCTATATTACATAACATTTTTCTGGATATATCAACAATGGTATAAGTGGTAAAACCTTAAAGTTTGTTTGAAAAAATTTACTAAGCCAATACTTTGACGAGACTTTAAAAAAAAGTACATCTTAGTACATCTCTAATTTTTTTATATATTAAAGCTAGAAGGGTGTACTTGCTTACCAGAAAGCCGTTGCGTGCTCTTCTGTGATAAACTTGAGTTATGAATTTTTGTAGGTTCCGAAGCGCTACAAATAAAAAACGGCGAATTGTTTGAAGTTCACAACTCGGCAGACAATAAGGACAAACTAACTTCAATATACCATCACTTTCTGCATTTTTACAAGCTAGAACATTGTCCTCAGTCAATTAAGGATAGTGTAAATAAGACTGCAAAGATTTTTTCGATGAGATTTGGCAACTATTGGCGATCAAGTAACCAAAAAAAATAAATACTAATCGTGAAATATAAAAGTTGGCTCGAAAAATGTATTTCGTTAGATCCCATAGCTATCGATTTTATTATCGGAAATCAATCGCAAAGTACATCTTCAGATCGTAAGAGTGTTTTGAAGAAATTTCAGCTTCAAAAAACGACGTGTTTTGGATTTAGTTACAAGCAGAAAATCTGAAGAATTAGAATTCGATGCAAATTAGTTAAAGGGTAAATCTCCCTCGAAAAGTAATATGCTACAGATTACCTTTGAAGTGTTGGCAGATTCGAATTGATGAACAAAAAAAAATATTCGCCGAAACTAAAACAAGAATCCAAAAAGAGTTTAAAGAGAAGATGGGTCTGTTAGTTGACAAACCTAAGCCCGGATACAGATCTACGAATGACGGGAATACGTCCAGAACCTTTTTCAAAAATGCTAAATTAAGTAATGAAATAACCGGCATTATCGAGAAATTGATCAGTTTTTTTTATCTTATGAACATAATAGTTTCATGTGGTTTCAAGATAAACATTGAAAAATTCAAAAATCTATTAAAAGAGACTAATGATTTATATCTCAGTAAATATGCTTGGTATTATGTTCCAACATCTATACACAAGATCTTAGTGTATGGACCAGACCTCGTCGAAAATTTTCCAATACCAATAGGACAACTTTCTGAAGACGCGTTGGAAGGCAGACACAAAGATGTTAAAAATCTGAGGATACATCACACTCGTAAATCGTCTAGCGTGTATACCAATAAGGATCTAATAACTATGATGCTACTAATATCAGATTCTTGTATATCAAACATAAGGGCAAAAATAAACACAAAAAAAATATCTTAGACCCTGTTTTGAGGCAATATCTCATCCTAGACGAAGACAACTGGAATAAAAATGAATAAAATAATGTCATTACATTACCGTTTTATTAATAAAGCCGAAAATGTGTGTAAAATGATTTATGATAAACCGTTCTATGGACTCGCGACACTGTGGGCAGGTTAAAAGCCCGGTTACCGACCCCTCTCAGATGTAAAAACTTTGTCACGCTTGCGTACCGAATTTCAGCGTCATTTAAGAATCATAAGCACTTTGTTTTTTGGGCATGCTGTACCGCTCGCACAATGTAACATTTTTGGTGACTGTAGTAAATTGAGTATTCTCAGATGTAAAAACTTTGTCACCCTTGCGTACCGAATTTCAGCGTCATTTAAGAATCATAAGCACTTTGTTTTTCGGGCATGCTGTACCGCTCGCACAATGTAACATTTTTGTTGACTGTAGTAAATTGAGTATTATTTTGATAAATGTGATCTGAGGCTTTGATCGATCATAAAATCACGTACGGACTCTAGACCATACGTGATTTTACTAGGTACAGGATAAAAAAATATGTAGACATATTTTTTTATATCCTACGCTAGGTCGTTTAGGGAAAACCATTGATTCCAAATTGAATACTTTTTGGAACCACTAACTTTTCCTTTACTAAAACCCACTAACACGAAATTTTAGTTATTTGTAAAATAAAGGGGCTGAATCCTAAGATACAGGTTGCCCTAGCTTAGGAGTCAGAAATTTAAGACATACGTTTTAACATAATTTATAAAATTTAAAAATAATAATAACCATTCTCCAAAATATTTGTGATTTTTTCGTGACAAATTCTATAGACTTTGTAAATCAAAATATTTATACTTTACCAATTTGAAATACAACGTAATTTCATGAAATTCAAGTAAAATGTAAATATTTTGATTTATAAAGTGTACATTTCAATAAAAAGACTTCTCAAGATTGTTTAAATTTTTTTAAGTATTTAAACCAGGCCCGTCCAACATACGGCACCCGGGCTACCATACGGCCCGCGTAAGCCCTTTATCCGGCCCGCGACCTGGTTAAAGCTTAAAAAAATATGATTTCAAGCAAAAAAGATGTCAGACATCTCATTAAGTTTTAATTTCTTTATTGCGCACCATTCATTATACTTATAAGTGAAATAATTAGCATTATAAGTGAATTAATAAATAATTTGGCATATGAAAAATGCCGTTGCATTTTATTTTACCTATGAAATTTTTATTTATATTAATATGTTTGTAATCGTAGCGGCTACCTGGCCCTCTGTAAAATTGTGTTGGACACCCCTGATTTAAACAAATGGACTATAGTCGTTTTAATTTTTTGATGCGATAAATAAAGAAAACAAGGTACATAACGTATGAAATTATTAATTTATTTCAAAGTGAAGGAAACATCCTCTTCTTTAAGGCCAATATTCGTGGTAGAGAAAAAAAATAGCTAAGAAATGATGGTCGTGACCATCGTTTCTCAAATTGTGTATAGAGTAGGGAATCAAATCAACAATAGAAAAAACAAAAAACATTTATTAACAACGTAACTTCACGTTACCAATTCATACTGTATTCTGTAAGTAACAAAATACCTTTAAAAACTGTTACAATGTGCGGGAGACGACGAAATCACAAGAAATATAAACTGTTCTACTGTGAGCGAATTCATACGAGTATAAATATGTCCGGTTTTATGTTGCTCCATAACAAATTAAAGAATGTTACGTGCGGCATAGCAATGTGATTTTTATATTCGCAGATTACGAATTTTTCTTTTTATTCCAGAAAGTTTAAAAAAGTTGCTGTTAAGATAAGATAAGAATATTCTTTATTGTAAACCGGAAAATTGATACAGAACAGCAGATACAGAAGATAAGATACAATTGGCGGCCTTATTGCTAATAGCAATTTCTTCCAGGCAACCTCAAATCGGAGAATTTTCCGAAGGAGAAATAGACACGGGTAGTCGGTAAAAATATTAATAAGTATTAATAAACATACGTATACGTAATAATAAACTTACATAAATCATACTTGAATCTGTTATATCAGACAACAAGAATTCGCAAGTTTCCTAAATATATTTTGACTATACTAATCTACAAGTTTGAAATTTCATATCTCAGAGGATCGTCGACTGCCCAAGTTCTTTGCCATCTTATGTGATTGATGATATGTGATCCTATAATAGTACTTTTTATTGGCTCGGAATTCTTTGGTTGGTAAGCCACCAAAAATAATATATTTATTTATAAGCTAAAAAACAAGCGCTCTTTCGTGGATCTGCTTTAAATTTATTTAGACAAAGCGCCCAATGCTGCATAATAATCGGGAACCCGATTCAATCTTGGCCGGTTTTATATTTGTTGTAGTTTGCACTATAAATACACTAAAATCGTAATTTTAAATTCTTCATAAAAAGTGTCATTTTTGCATTTCGTACGTACATACGCATGTAACTAATTCATCATATAGGCGTATTGATCTCCATCCGTACCCTCAAATAATTTAATTCCGTCCGCATAATTTAGTGCGCTTAAATACGTAATGTAATAAATTGAAAGTATTTCAGGTGATCGTTTTAAACAATCTTCCATAACAACTGCACCATCCATTACATTGAATCACGATGTCGGCAAGTCCCTCAGCACTAGCTTGAGAGGAAAGTCCTCCCTGATGCCTGTGATGGGTCTGTCAGGGTCGAAGGTGTGTCGGCGCTTGGTGGCAGCGGCGGGCTCGACTCGGTAGCGCGTCAGCAGCTGCGCCAGCAGCAGCCGAGTCTGCACCTGCGCGAACCGCATGCCGATGCAGTTGCGCGGCCCAGTTCCGAATGGCAGCCATGCACACGGGTGCCGCTCCCTGCTATGCGCCTCGGAGAAGCGCTCGGGGTTAAATCGCTCCGGTTCCGGCCAGTACTGCGGGTCGTAATGGATGCCACGGACCGGGATCAGCACTATCGTGCCTTTCTCGATCGTTACGCCCGTTCCTGGTAGCCGATAGCTCTTAGTGGCGAGGCACCGTTGCAAGGGATCCACGATGGGGTACATCCGAAGTGTCTCGTCTATCACTTGGCCCATGTACTGCATCCCCATGAGGCTTTCGAAAGTGTACTTGCCGTCATTGCAAGCGAGCATCCGTCGTATCTCGTCGGCGAGCTTCTCCTGCACATCTGGGTGGTAAGCCAGCTCATGCAGGAGGAAGGATGCGGTGCTGGCGCTGGTTTCGTAGCCTGCGGCGTAGAACACGAACGCCTGCGCGGCCACCACGCTATCCGTTACTTCCAGCGTGACTGACTCGCCCTCATCACGCCGCGCACCTCGCAGCAAGCCCTCGTTGCGAATGTCAATGATCAGATCCATGAAGTCTTTGCGCCCACTGTTCTTCCCGTCGCGTTGTTGCATTATCTGCTTCACCAATCCATTGAAAAATTCCGTCACGAAGTTTGGCATAACTGACATATTAAGCTTCTTCAAGATTCCTGGAAACAAGAAGTCAAACTCATTGGCGTAGTTGGTTCGGAAGATGAGCTTGTCAATCTTGGAGTAGACGTTGCCCTCGCGGTTCAGCTCCTTGAAAGGCACATCGATGCCGAAGGCGCAGCTGCCGATAGAGCCCATCGTGAACTTCTGAATAAGCGGGTACAACGGACGCTCAGGGCACTGCGCTACCAACGGCGCAACATACTCCATCCACTTGTCTGCCTGCTGGATCATCAACGGCATCATACCCTTGAGTTTGCTCGAAGTAAAGATCGGAGAGAATTTGGAACGCAGCACACGCCATGACTCGCCATCAGCGTGGAACATGTTGAGTCCGAGCCCGTCTTTAGCGAAGTCGAGGCCTCGGTCCACAAATTGGTCAAAGTTCTTGATTAGGATATGCTTGATAATGTCGAGATCCCGGACAACCAGACCGGGAGTCGACATGCGGTACATGCCGACAACTTTGTGGTCTTTATGAGCATTGTAGTAGTCCTTGTACAGATCAGTCATGGCCCGGCGGCGTGTGACTGTCTCTCGGATATTCCCGAAGAATACTTCTGGTTTCGGGCAGTACACGCCGCGCCGCTCCCAGTAGCCGAAATGCCGCGTTAGATAATAGTACACCAGCGCTACAACAAATGCCAGCGCCAGCGCAGTATTTACTAGTATCGTAGTCCACATGTTAAAACGTGTTCCAGTGGCAGTATGTTTATTACTGACTTCTCGCGATTGGGTTAGCTATATTTAAGCGGTAAGTAGTAATCTCATCGTGACTTGCGAGTTTGGTTTGTTGGGTTCCGTGGGTGTACGGGTATCATATTACACAGATCTAGTTAGCCCTAAGTACAACTAAATTACTTGTGTTATAGGTGCTAACTCGACGATAGATTTAATACAATAAATACAAAGATAACATCCAAGACCCGAGACAAACTAGAAAAGTTCGTTTCCTAGTTTGACCGCGGCTACCTCGGGATATACCTCGGGCTCTAGAGTAGGCTTCGGTTTTCGCCGAAAGCACACAAGCGTAATACTACTACTGTAATAGGTTGAATACACTCATATTAGTTCCGATTTCGAAATTAAGTGTCACATTAATTCTGATATTTCTATTACACGAATATATCCGATTTTATCCGATAGTAGCCGAGGTATATTCTAAAAGCTAACAGAGTATAATTATTTGCACAAGGCACAATGAGCTTTACTACCTCATAAAAAATTTAAGAAAAGTATTTTTAATAACATAATCATAGTTTTCTGACCGACACATACTACGACACCCCGTATCGTGGAAGTCATTTAAGGGCAATAAAAAAAGGGAACAAACTGCCCATAGTTTAGAAATTCAGTTTTACTTGTGTCATGTCGATTTGAAACAACATTAATTGTATGACAATGCCATAATTTGGTATCATCGAGCTAATCTGGTGATGGAGGCAGAAGTGAATGGTGAAATTCTTTAATTCTCTTCACTGCGCCATTTTTTTAGTCTGTTAAGAAAATTTTGATAGCACCGCATACAGCATAACAGCAAACAGTTCAGGTGTTTTTAATTTAGATGACGGGGCTGTAGAACTTCTTTAATTATGACTCAAAAGTAATAAATCCTACTAATATTATAAACGCGACAGTTTTTAAGTATGGATGGATGTTTGTTACTCTTTCACGTAAAAACTACTGAATGGATTTTAATGAAACTTTACATAGTTATATAGTTAATAATATATCATAACATACATCAGAATAACACATAGGCTAGATTTTAAAATATATTGTGTGAATTGTCAAATAAGCAGGAAAAAATGGCTTAGTCGTACCATCTGCGAGCTATTTTAGCGTGCGACGTGCGTTGCCAAACTGCTGCTGCTGGTCATATGTAATGTATGATGGACATTTAAAAAAAAACCGTTAAATATAAATAAAAATTTCACCCATGCCGGGATTCGAACCCGCAACCTCTGGCTATCCGTGCCAGCGCTCTTCCAATTGAGCCAATGGGCGACTCACCGGCATCAGTGAAATTTCGAACCTCTTTACACTATTCTCTGTATTACGTACAGGCAGCGACATCTGGCTTAAGCAAATTGCATCACTTACAGCCCCGACTACCTACTTTGCAGTTAGGTTTTACATCGGAACGATATCACTGTACCCACATGATTATACCATTTTTATTTTTAATGCACTAACCCTTGCTAAGGACAAATTTAAAAACCTATTTAGAGGCTAAAAATTTCACCCATGCCGGGATTCGAACCCGCAACCTCTGGCTATCCGTGCCAGCGCTCTTCCAATTGAGCCGATGGGCGACTCACCGTTAAATATAGTTTATAGGAGCATACTGCAGTAGCTATACCTATATACGTGTTATTAGGGCTCCTCAGTGCTTAGTTACCGTATTTCTTATGTTGACAATATTGTTACGTCACCTATTATTATTGCGACTGTAACATCTCAATATTGTCAGGCTGTTATATTTTTCAAATGCGACCCAAAATAGTATATTTCATTACAAGTGCGGAAAGGCTGTCATTACAAAGAGTTCGACAAAATTATATGTCTACACGAGCCGAGGCGCAGCCGAAGGCGAGGGTTGACAGTCGGAACAAGTTGCAATGACGGTTCCGCACGTGTACAGAACGACTATTTTTAATACAGTTGCAAAAAAAAATAAGCAAATTAATAAAGAAAAAATATTTGGAAAATGGCGCCAACCGTAAAAGAATATAAGCAGAGATTTTTTTTCTTCACCCATTCTGGTAGGCAAAGGGAACTTATGCCCATACAGCCAGTCTTCAGTAGGATTTTGTTAATGATAGGAAATGAAAATTAAATTTAATGAGACGAAATGAAATGAAACCTAACCTAACTCATTCAATCAAATCATTAAGTCTGATATTGAAACAAATTAGTAGCTTCTTTATGTAAATATACGTATTGGCATGTATCATGGTTTAAAAACTTCGTTTAGTAAAAACTTCATGGTTGGTTTTTCTTTTTAATAGACATTATTTTGACAGTTGGGAAAGAGAACGCACGAGTGCGGGAAACACAGAACAATTAAACCAATAGAAGAAACGATGGTCACGTGACAGCGTACAGGCCTAATTGTCAAAACGATGCCTTAATGCCCTGAGTAAGAGTCCAAATTAAGATGGTAATGTAACTTACAATAGTGGCAGCACTCTGAATGTTTTCAAATTTAGTCGGGTTATCGCAAGTGCAAAATCTGTGAAGACGTCGTCGGATTATTTTAGAAAATTGAAATAACTAAAATATTTTGAAGCACACAACTTACCCTGGGATATTGTACAATAAATGCACGACGAGGTGATAAGTGCGTGGTGGCTGCAGGTCACATAAGAAACAAAGAAAACGGAGATTATAATATGAACTTCCAAAGGTGAGTACCTAAAACCTATGTTTTCTCGCATAAAAGGACCAACGGATAAAATATCACTTTGTAAATAAACTTCCTAATGACTCATTAACCAAAATTACCGTAATTGTTACTTCTCGAACCCTTCTACGCTCTAAAATTAAGAAAATAAACCAATCCATTTGTAGGTTGTCCTAGTGATGGGATGGCAAAAGCATGGTCGATGAAAATTCGCCTCGGTAGTAGTATAGTCGATACTTGTTCATCACGCCTTCTTAATACATAATCCATTGTTTCTTCTTGTTCAAGTTTTTCCAAATTGATAAATGGAAGCAAAAACACGCAAAAACGCAGAAATAAGAAACAGGACAAAAACAACTGTAAACTGCGCTCAAGGCACTTTAGACTCGAGTGATTGGGACGAAGAAACTTATTGCGAACATGCCTGAAGGAAGATGTGGTGCCCACCTTAGACCAGTAAAAATGGAAGTAATGGTGAGAAAGTTAAACATTTGTTGCAGAATATGTACCTCTACCTTTTCATATACACTTATCACATGTTTTTGCAAAACAGGATGCTCCCAGGAGTTTATTTTGTATTCGAGCATAACGAGAATAACTATGAAAACTGAAATATTTTTTTTCCTTTGCCATACTTCTTTAGTTAAGTCTACTACATCCAAACAGTGTCCCAGGCACCACAGCATCCGAGTGGTGCCTTCATCCATTTAATTCATTCAACAGTTTATCTTTATTTCAAAATTTCTAAATCGTAATAAGTAAACAGTGTGATATGAGAATTGATAATATAAAAAAAAACAAGCCCGAACATCCCACATCACGATGTTGCTTATATTAAGACTTCTACGTGTACACAATTTGTTTTCCAAACCCCATCAGCTGTTTTATGTTTGTCCTGAATTTAAATCTCACCCAACGACAATACAAACTACCATTGACTTACCCACAAAAAATCATCTCTCCAACAGTGTAAATCATAGATAAAGAAAAGTTGAAAGGTAAAAACAAAATGTTAAATGAATGGACGTCAAAGCTGTTAGTTTCACAATTAATAAATTATGTGGTGATCACATTATTGCAAAAAATATCTGACTATATAGATGCAAATTGTACCTTACTTCAAAGTATGTAATTAATTATCAGGATCAGTCAATAATAGACGTAGCTTGTAACCCAAATAGCTTTTATAAAGAGATCTAAAACGAAAGTGTTAAAAAGTGGAATATGTTATTATTTAAGCAGCTCTCTTTTGTAGGTACGCCTTTATTAAAAGTTTCTGTTTGTTTTCAGGTCAGTACTGAACATGGGAAGTGAGCAAAATGTCTGTTATCTGCCAATGCCACGGTCATATTCTTCTTTCTTGATCAAATTTACTGCAGCCTGACGTAGTTGATGATCCTATAGCGCAAGATTATAGCGTTCGAAAATTCCTTTGTTGATGTGGTCATCAACCCTTATAACTGTTGTCTAAAATCTGTCAATGAAACGTATTCAAATATCAGAATTCATCACTTGACACATCAAATTACTGCATCCATCGAATTACTGAATTATTACTTGCAATAATAATATAATATTGTGATAATTAAATACGACTTTTAGCGACAGATTGCGGTCGAAGATGGATTTACCTAGTCAATATTAGCAATAGTATTTTCCTTTTCAAATTTCATTGCAAGATAAACAACTTTTTAATACAAGGACCTAACTCGATCTGTATTTAAAAATTGGAAGAAGAAACGTAACGTAAATTTGGATGTCGTTACGGATTTTATTCAGGAAGAAATCTGAGACGGAGTATTATGCTGACGTTGACGAATATAATTATAAATTCACTATTTTGTATAAAATAGTGTTGCTTTTTAAATTATTGTTACTTATTTTGATTAAACATGATTTAAAACTTATATACAAAGCAATTGATTATAATTATTTACATGATTTAGTCCAAGGTGTCTTCATTTTTCAACGTTTCTATCGATATCGATGGAGAGTGAGGCCTATCCCTAGTCGGTAGCGTTTGACAGTAGGGCCTGTACGCACCTTGAAATCGGTGCATTGATAAACGTAGTGCCATCTCTTTTTTTCTTAAGGAAGGTTGGTTAGAGAAAGCAGGACAACATTACTGTCGAAGGTTTCTGCGAAGTTACTGCTACCCCTTGGCGGGAAAGGTAAAAAGCACGAGTGTGTAATAGCCCACATCCCGCACGCTATACGTTCCTGCAACACGCCACTTTTTGAGCAACTGTATTAAAAATATATTTATGCCACACCTGGCCATAAAGTGGCTTTTTCCACACGCTGCGCGTACGGAAAAAGCCGCTTTCTGGCCAAGTGTAGACATAAAAAGATGTACACAACACGGGAGGTAATAAAGAAAGCTCTCGATCGCATATTTACGTCCCTCGCTTGCGCTCGGGCCTTAATTTGTATTACGACGAAGTCGCGGGCATCCTAGTTTACAATAGTTTACAAAAGTAATAAAAATAGATCTATGTAAATGAAATAAGGTCGCCATCTACTATTTTATTTTATAATTTTGTGTTTTCTGTATGATTTTTATGTGTGCAATAATGAATAAAGTAAGTAAAGTAAATGAGTAAGTTAAGTTTGTAATGGAGCCCTAAGGGTTCCAAACCAAACTGTGCATTACAAACTTAACTTAAGGGTATCGTTCAATTAAAATCGCAGACAGTGCAGATTTTAGCATTTCAGTCTATGCAGACTTTTCGTACTTGTTCATATATTCATAATAACTAGTAGATATCTACAAAGTCATCATGACACATGTAACAGTGCAGTACTTAACTAATAAGACATCACTTGTGTTCAAGTGTCCACTTGTTATTAAACTTATATAATATCTGCCACCATAAAGCAATGCAGATGTTGAGTGTTTGACTAGACCATTTAAGAGAACAGAAATCTTGAGTTACTGGCTCTTAAAGAATCTGCTAATCCACACATTGTTAACATATAACATTTGTTTGCACCTTCACCAAGACACAGACGTTAAGATCCCGCCCAACCGGGGTTAAATTAAATACGACAAAAGAAATTCAATAACTCAATAGTAAAAGGACGTAGCACTTCATAAAAACCGCAGAGTGTCCTTGTCTGGTTACCATAGTACGGGGTATCCTAGTTTAGGACCAGGGCTTGCAGTCTCGACATTGATAGCGATACGATCGTTAGCTACCGATCGTTATGAAATACCGAAAAAAATCGCTTGCCGTAACGATGTTAACGACAAATGCTAGTCTCTACCATGCTATGTTGTCTTCCATACAAATAGAAGTTTCAGTCGATATCCCCCAACACGCGCCACCTATCCCCCAACACCGGAACTATTATGAGCTATGTCTCAGCTATGTTTATTTAGTGTTGCCCGTAAAACTAACTGATTGCAGGTTATGGCAAAATTTTGATGACTAATTTTTACACCTTCAAATAAACAATCAAAGTATAAACTAAGACTTCACAAAAACAAGCTCATTTCTAATAAAATAATGTCTTATAAACATACGACAATTTTGAGCTTATTATTTAGAATTATGTTATTTAGATATTATTTTTACAATCTAATTTCCCAAGAAGGTAGCTAATTACATGTCAAAACTAGCAACACACGATCTTTTATGACACAACAACTTTTCCTCAACGGGTTTCGTTTCGTGAAAAAGTTTTTGATGCTTATTTTTGTTATACCTAATATTTGTGGATTTCCAGCTTCGGATTGATTCCTATGTTTGAGAAAGTGACTCTTAAAATGTGGCTTGATGTGAGAAATTACTCGACAAAAGTGTTTTGGTGTTTTGAGACAGTGACTATAGTGATCCTTTAGTCGTACTTTTTGTGAGAACCTACCTAAAAAGAAATCAAAGAAGCGTGTCAGGGAGACTGGTATTAAAATATATGTTTAATTTTGTTAAACTATTTTACAGTTTTATTTCTCAATAGCAAGTACTTCTTTTCCTAAGACAAAAGTTTGTTTCAGTGAAAAAGGATACGCAGGGCTTAAATTTTTGGAGTTTTTGATTGTTTATTTTATATCATTCAGTCTATTAATTCCTTTTTCAATGAAAAAAACTTTAAAACCTCCATAAAATAAACGTTACTAGTATACCCATATATATAGGTTAGGTATGTATACGCACTGTACTATGTACGGTGCGATAGTAGTTATGAGGTTAGAAACTAGATGGCAGCACTGTATCGATATCACGAGTCGGCCATCTATACGCCAGTAAAATATACTTATCTATGGTCTCTACTCTCTACTGCGATAAAACCGTGCAAAATCGTAATGGGTGACGTCTCTTTGCTAGCGATAATCCGTATTCATAGTCATGTTATTCTAAAGACAAAATGATGCCCTATAAGAAATCTCGTCGAATTTAAGGAAAATAGGCAAAGGTAATTTATTTAAAAACCTATTTAGAGGCTAAAAATTTCACCCATGCCGGGATTCGAACCCATCAGGAGTCGCCCATTGGCTCAATTGGTAGAGCGCTGGTACGGATAGCCAGAGGTTGCGGGTTCGAATCCCGGCATGGGTGAAAAATTTTTAGCCTCTAAATAGGTTTTTAAATTTGTTCCTTAGCACGGGTTAGTGCATTAAAAATAAAAATAGTGTAATCATGTGAGTACAGTGATATCGTTCCGATGTTAAACCCAACTGCAAAGTAGGTAGTCGGGGCTGTAAGTAATGCAATTTGCTTAAGTCAGATGTCGCTGCCTGTACGTAATACAGAGAATATTGTAAAGAGGTTCGAAATTTCACTGATGCCGTGAGTCGCCCATTGGCTCAATTGGTAGAGCGCTGGTACGGATAGCCAGAGGTTGCGGGTTCGAATCCCGGCATGGGTGAAATTTTTAGCCTCTAAATAGGTTTTTAAATTTGTTCCTTAGCACGGGTTAGTGCATTAAAAATAAAAATAGTGTAAAGGTAATTTATGTAATTTATATACTTTACATTGAATATTACATCTAAACTACACATAACTTCAAGTAAAATAACAATACAAATTAACAGTTCTTTAATGCTTGATGTTTAAAATTAGTAGCTTTCACGTAGGTTTCTAAAGGCAAATTAGGGTTTCTACACTAGCAACACAAAAAAAAAACAGACGTCAACAGTTAGTTGTTCTTTGGTGCTTTGTATGGTGTTTTTTGTACGTTGATTTCGAAAGTTAGATATGGAAGAGTAAGACAGTGACGCCGAAACGCAACAACAGTCCTTGAGACGCCTCCAACAAGCTCAAACCACGCAGTCAAGCAAGTAAGCTCCCTATTTAAATCTACTTACGCCCTCCCTATTTAAATCTACTTACATACCCTACACTTACGAGAACAACGTGTTATTTTTGTCGATTTTTCTTTCGAACAATGATTTTTGTCGTTCTTGTAAGTGTGCAATATGTTTATAACTGTGTTGATTATTGTGTTTTTCACCTCATTGAATTTGATTCAATGTTTCAGGCGTAGACGAACATCAAAAGCCAGCTGTAGCCAGATAGACGCGCTGCTGGCTCATTCAGACGACCTCTGTGGCGTAGTGGTAGCACATCTGCCTACCATGCAAGAGGTCCCGGGTTCGAATCAGGGCTGGAGACAAAAAAAAAACCCCAGGTCTTGGATGTTTACCTACATGTTTATGATGTCGTTGTTTCTGGTTCCCACTACACAGGGTATCCTAGTGTGGGGTCAGAAGCAATGTATGTGCCTGTATGTAAATGTTATGTTATGTTATTTAGAAGCGCAGCCACACTATGAAGCGTTTCGTCTACACACGAAACGCTTCATCGGCCTCCAAGGTCGTGAAGCGTATGAATCGGCGTGGAGAAGGTAGCAGCCGATCTGAACACTGTAGTAAACGGCTCAATAAAGACTCCCGAGCAGTGGATAACGGTAAAGCTTCTTTTTAGTTACCTACCTATAAACCACACTAAAATAAATATATTAAAGGTACTTATTGGTTCATAAATTAGTTACTTATTATTATTGCATTTCAGGTGTGGCGAGACTGTAAAAGTCGCGCTATCACCAAGGCGGCCAAAATAAACAGGGAGAAAGGCGAGACCGGCAACAAAGCCGTAAAAACGCCTTCCCTCAACGAGACGGTGAAGAGGATCGTCTCTTTAATTGGTCCTGATTACACTGTCGGCACCAACTGTGCTGACTCTACGCCAGAGGATAATGCGAGTTCTCATTTCTCATGTCATTATACTGTGGTGTGTTTATAGTGGTGATTATTGTGTAGTATATTGTGCTGATTACTTCATCAATACTATACGCATGTCCAAGGTTCCAATTTACTTCATTAGGTGAAAATAACTCACAAAACCTTACCCGATTTTTTACTTCACAGGTATTACAGTATCAGTTTGAGGCTGGCGATTTGGACAGTGAAATTATAATTTTACCAGAAAGTAAGTGACTAATATAATAATTCAATATAAGTTCGATAAACCTACAGAAAGTTTAAATTTTAATAAATTTTTCAGCCATTGCCAGAAGAGCTGGAAGAGTTGTAGCTAACTCCACAAGAACGTAAGTTCTGTTTTGTTAGTAACTTAACATTAACATAGTAAAATAATATGATGGAGTGGGCCATACATGCGGTATTTTAGCATGATACTACAGGGCCCAGCAGTAAATATTGCACATCGGAGATACTCTGCTATCTGTGGTTTGTAGAGTCATCTTCGCACAAAGCACTAACACAATAATTGTCTCTTTCCGATGTGCAATATTTACCGCCGGATACTTTACCTATAATAAGGCAATAAATACCATGACACATGTATTTTAATGTTGTAGGTATTGTTGAATGAATAATGTATGTATTTGGGTTTTCCGCTTTTGGTCAAAGGTGCGATTCGTCAAAACATTTTTTACAAAATTAAATTTAGAAATAAGTTTATTTCAGCAGCCAGTGCGAGTATGCCATCAGATCCTACTGCACATGCGGTGCGTTCGCTGCAGCCTAGAAGAAGTAGGAGTGAGTTGAAATTTATAACAATAGAAAAGAAAACTCTTTATTGCACACCATAAACAGCTATTTAGTAGTAAGTTAGCTATGTCAACTATTAGAATATTACTATTAGAATAGAACACTCACACTTGCTTAGACCATGCCATGTTAAAAACATCTCACAAGGCTTCGGTCATTGTTGTAAATTCTGCCATCACTGATCACTTTGCGGTGGTCCATTCACTAAAAAATAAGCCCGAAAGGCTCAGCCAATCAAGTTTTAAGAAAGTTACTGACCTAGACAAGGCTTCAGAGTGTTTACGCGACACAGACTTCTCGTTTATTAACTCCGCTATTAATGTAGACGATGCCGCGAAAATAATGATCGATAAAATCTCGTCTGCGATCGTAGATAACTCAAAAGTAGTGAGGATTCGTAAAAAGGACAGAATTTTAAAGCCGTGGATTACTCCTGGTTTACTAAGGTGCATCCGTCATAAGGATATTCTCCATAATAAACTTCGTAAAGATATTAATAACGTTGTATTGCAGACTTCATATAAAAGATATCGTAATTTTCTTCACACCTTACTTAATAAATTGAAAATTCAATACGAACAATCTCAATTACAAAACGCGAAAAGTAGCAAAGATACCTGGGATGCTATAAAGAACATCACAGCACTCAATAAAAAGAAGATTCCAGCGACTGATCTTCTTCATGTAAAGGAAATGCCTACCGATTCGCTAGAGGCTGTCAACAATTTCTTTGCCAATGTAGGTAATAATTTGGTTAGTGATATTATCTCCAACCCTGTTCGCAAGCAGTATGAATTTCACCTGCCATATCTACCAAAATCGATGGTTCTCCTTCCGCCTGACGAAGAAAAAATAAAAACACTCATTCTGAACCTGAATGATAATACTGCGGTTGGTTTTGACTCTATTTCCACCAAGTTCGTTAAAACGGCTAAAGACGTTATCATCCCTCCACTGACAGAACTTTTTGCGCTATGTTGTGAACAGGGATTTTTTCCTGTGGTTCTTAAGATATCTCTTATAACTCTTGTACATAAGAGTGGGGATCGAAGCAGTGTCACGAATTTTCGACCTATTTCGGTATTACCAACACTGTCTAAACTGGTAGATTTTTTTTTAATAAGCGGTTAATGCAATTTCTAGAACATAACAATATACTCTCACCAAACCAATTTGGTGTTAGGTCTGGAATTAGTACCGAAGACGCTATTTCTGAATTGACTAAGTTCATAACTACAAAAGTTGATAGTAAAAATATTTTTCGCCTCGGTATTTTTCTGGACCTTGCCAAAGCGTTCGACACAGTTTCGATCCCTATTCTTATCGACAAAATGGAGAGAATAGGAATTCGGGACCCTGCGTTGAATATCTATAGAGATTTCGTCACAAACAGACGTCAAAAAGTTAAAATTGCGAACTTAGCAAAGAGTCTTCTGTCAATGTCGGGTTACCACAGGGCAGTATACTCGGCCCGAGCCTCTTTTTAATTTATATAAATGCCATGTGTCAACAATCAATGACAAATGGTAGGATATTCACTTATGCCGACGATACTGCCTTGGTATTCTATGGAGAAACCTGGGAGGAAATATATTCTCTGGCTGAAAAGGGTCTTCACAGAATCACTCATTGGCTTAGGGCTAACCTTCTCACTCTAAATTTGTCAAAATCCTCGTACCTAAAATTTACAAAAATTAAGGTAAAGATATGAGTCCTGATTTGCCTCTTAAAGCTCATACATCTAATTTCTTCCCTAACTCTAACCCAGCGTGTTCATGTATTGCTCTTTCTAGATCTAGAATAATAAAATACCTGGGCGTTACTGTTGACGAATACTTTACCTGGAAACCACATATTGAGGCCCTTACTTTTCTGTTAAGAAAGTTGATCTACATCCCAAAAAATTGCGACATGTCGCACCCAAGGATTTATTTCGAACCGTCTACTATGCCTTAGCACAATCTGTGATAAATTATTGTATAGGAATTTGGGGAGGTTCATTTAATACCTGTATGATCACGCTGGAGAGAGCTCAGAGATCACTACTTAAAGTTATGACATTTAGACCTTTCAGATTCTCATCAAAGCTCCTTTATGAAGATACTCGGGTATTAACATTCACATGCACCATTTGATGAGAAATTGTATAACGCTAAGCGTCGAAAATATATTGTATGTAATCTTGCAAAATTTAACTCCGCTTACGCTCGACGTCAACATGTGTATATGTCAGGATTTTTGTATAACAAAATTAATAAATTGTTAGATATATATCCATTAAACTTGAAAAATGAAAATTAGAGGTAACCAAACACATTTTTAACTTAAATTATTGTGAAACAGCGGCATTTTTGTTAGCACTTAAATGAATATATTTTTTAATCGCTTGCTAATTATGGCAACTCATAAACGGAATTATCCGTTTATAAGTTTGGTGTTTTTTTCTATTTTCTATTAGTAACTGCGGTTGTAGATGGCAGTAGCAATTTTAAACATTGAAGGTTTTAATTGCCTACGATACAGGTTTCCTAATGTAGGCAATTATCGACTTAAATTAATTTGTACTGCTTTATCTTTGAAACAATAAAAGTATTATTATTATTAACACTTTAAAGACAGTAATTTTCAGGAGACAAAAAAGTCACGAAGACTTTTCCCATGGGCTGTTCCAATGTAAGTTTCTGGGAAATCAAACGGAGCAGTGTTAGGGATATCCAAAATTTGACAAATAATTAGGAAGTTACTTTAACTACAGGCCCGTATTCATTACATTTCAATAACAGCCATCAACATAATATTCTGTAGTTAATCCTGAGAATCAAAGCGTGGCTACTGATTTCCAATTTATTGCTGTTACTCAGGCAAGTGGCAATTTCTTCATAAAAATGGTTTGTTAAATTTTTTATACAGCTGGGTGAATTATTTTCGAAAGTAATTGCTATTGTATTCTTAAAAATGTCAGCACTTCATTCTTCCACCCAGAGTCCTAACAGAGTTTTACAGAGTCCTAACAGAGTTACCAATATATTTA
Source organism: Yponomeuta sedellus (assembly GCA_934045075.1). Taxonomy (NCBI): domain Eukaryota; kingdom Metazoa; phylum Arthropoda; class Insecta; order Lepidoptera; family Yponomeutidae; genus Yponomeuta; species Yponomeuta sedellus. Next base: position 9,314,240 of record OW203741.1, on the reverse strand, counting down.
CCAATTTGTAAATGGTAATGTAAGAGCATTTCACGTTACAGTGGGTATTCATATACTAAATAAAATATCCAAGACCCAGGCACAAATGCGTCCCTTACCGTGGACGTGGTCTTCACACAAATATTAGTTCTTTCCATTACCAGGATTCAAACCCAGAAGACTCAGCTTTTCGGGCAGCGTCACTACCAAATATGTTTCAGTGGTGTTCTGTCCAACAAATTTAACTTATAAACAATTTTAACTTACCGTAGTAGTAGACAGTACAAGGGTTATCATCATTATCAAAATAATCAAATTCGGCATCAATAGAAAGCCAAGTTTGCGTCTTTATCATACACTGAAGCCACAAATACTGTCAAAAAGACACGTACTTAATAAATATTTACATTTCACGGAACAGTAAATTATAATAGGATTATTGATTTTAAAAATAGGTATTGTTTTTGTAAATTTAACATGATCTGTTTTTTTATATCACCCCTACACGAAGTGTATTGTTTATAAATGAATAACCTCTCATCGCATAATTTTATCGATAAATGTATTATTTGATACACGTGTTCATCCCTAAGGAGTTCACCGACGCTGTTGTTTACGTGTACGAGTGTATTCGTACAATTGTTTTACATAGTGTGCGAACCAATTAGAAGATTCTAGTACGCTAAGACGCTAGTAGATGACTGGACAGACGTGTGCGTGAACCTAATATTTACAATATTGTGCATGTAATGAAAACGCACACATCTTTAAAAGTGGCGACAGCGGTACCGGACTTATTTCGCGGTCTCCTTCTTTCTACGATCTGAGAGCAGTACAATGTCATTCCAAGGGTATTAAATAGGCATCACCCGCGCAAATTAAATAGGCATCCTTCGCGAAGAAGATCGAATCGCTATAGGCGCTGAGGTAAGTAGCAAGCGTTATACCACCATTGCAATGCGATTGGTTGCTCGACTAAGGATAGTCTGAATGAAACGACCATTACCGGACTAATATGACTCTATTAAAAAACTATGCATTTTAGTGACTTATCTCCCAGGACACATGTGTTGTGTGTAAGTTATTAATTTATTACATAGGGGCCATTCATAAATTACGTCACACGAATTTCGTGATTTCCTTTCCTTGTCACAGTTGGTCACATTTGTGAGCAACTCCCCCCTCCCTAGTGCGACGTCACATATTTCGCAATTTTATATTTAGAAATTATTGAACTCAAACAGCAGTTCCGAAATTAGTTTTATGTTTTGAGTATTTCGTTAATAGTGGAAAGTTCGTGTTTTAGCACGTAGTTTTGGGTGAATTTTGGAAATGTGACGTCACGAAACTTAGACCTCCTCCCGCCCCCAGTCACACAATGTCACAATTCGTCGACCCCCTCCCGCCCCTTAACGTGTGACGTAATTTATGGATGGTCCGATACACTGATAAGAACGCTGAAAGTTACTTGTAGATTGCGCGGTAACATTACTCATATTTCAGTAATAATGCAGCCTACATTTGCCCAGGCCTTCTCTCACAGAGAGAGTATGGGGTTAGTCCTCATGCGTGCCCACCGCGACTTGAACTGACACTTAGGTTTCCATAAGATGTTGTCCTTCGCAGTTAGCGAGTGGTATTGCTACTAGAATTTCACAAATGTACGTAACTTACTAAACAAAGTCATTGATACATGACGGGATTCAAAACTACGATAATCCAAATCTAAGGCCGGCGATCCGTTCCGGCGGTCGCTCCGATACCACCGCTATATTTTAGCTAACTATTTTATTAGTTCATTAGTACAACAGAAAAACAAATGGTAAGAGTAGAGTTGGTATCGATGTCACGTGTTAGACAAGACTTTTATGTCCACGAGCGAACAAGGCTCGTGAGTTTTGAAGCAATCAGAGATGGAAAAAAAATGTTGGCAAATCCTTAATACTTTTCTTTCAAACAAAATCTTAAAAATCGGTAAAGGCGTTTCGAAGGAGTTTGATACCACCGTGACACGACATTTATATCTCGATAAATAAAAATCTCGTGTCACAGTGTTTGCTACCAAACTCCTTCAAAATGGCTTCACTGATGATTTTTATGATTTTTTTGTGTATACTTGTAAGTCAAAGGTCTAGACTTAATTAATATAGCAAAACAATTTGTGCGGCGGGGTCACGTATTATTAGATAATGTTATGAGGTTCGAGCGGGAAGAATGCCAGATGTAAAAGAAGCCTTAAGTACCTACAGTCTGTTACCTTTTAGAATATACCTCGGGCTGTAGCGTAGGCTTCGGTTTTCGCCGAAGGCACACGAGTGTAATACTACTTCTTGCTGTGTATAAAACTTTTCTTGACTATATTGAAAAGTTATGTAATATTATGTGTCATCCACCAACCCGGACTTGGCCCCCGTGGTGGAGTATGGCCTAACCTTCCTGCGATACAGGAAGAGACCCGTGCCCTGGTAGTGGGGATATACAAGGGTTTATAACTCAGATCATAGAAAGAAGGAGATATGCCCTAGCCGCGAAATAAGTCCGGTACCGCTGTCGCCACTTTTGAATATGTGTGCGTTTTCATCACATGCACAATATTGTAAATATAAGGTTCACGCACACGTCTGTCCAGTCATTTACTAGCGTTCTAATCTTTTAATTGGTTCGCACACTATGAAAAACAATTGTACGAATACACTCGTACACGTAAACAACAGCGTCGGTGAACTCCTTAGGGATGGAACACTTGTATCAAATAATACATCTATCGATAAAATTATCCGATGAGAGGTTATTCATTTATTAACAGTATACTTCGTGTTGGGATGATACAAAAAACAGAGCATGTTAAATTTACAAAAACAATTTTATTAAAACAAATAATCCTATTTTAATTTACTGTCCTGTGAAATGTAAATATTTATTAAATACGTGTCTTTTTGACAGTATTTGTGGCTTCAGTATATGATAAAGACGCAAACTTGGCTTTCTACTGATATAGAATTTGATTATTTTGATAATGATGATGACCCCTGTTCTGTATACTAAGACGATATGTTAAATTTGTTGGACAGAACACCACTGAAGCATACTTGTTAGTGACTCTGTCCGGAAAGCTAGGTCTTCTGGGTTTAAATCCTGGTAATGGAAAGAACTAATATTTGTGTGAAGAGCATGTCCACGGTCAGGGACGCATTTGTACCTGGATCTTGGATATTTCTTTGTATTTTATTTAGTATATGAATCCCAATGTAACGTGAAATGCACTTACATTACCATTTACAAATTGGCTTTAAATATTTGTAACTCTGTTAGGACTCTGTAAATTAACAGCAGTTTTTGTTGGGTGAAAGAATGAAGTGCTGACTTTTTAAGAATACGATAGCAATTACTTTCTCATTCTCTGAAAATAATTCACCCAGCTATATAAAAAATGGAATAAACACATGTATAAACTCAAAAAACAACCATTTTTCTAAACAAATTGCCACTTGTCTGAGTAACAGCGATATATTGGAAATCAGTAGCCACGCTTAGATTATAAGGATTAAGTAAAGAATGTGTTTATGGCTATGATTGAAATGTATCATGGGCCTGTAAATAAAGTAAGTTCCTAATAAAAAATACAGTAAATAGGAAGAAATTTTGTAAGCTTGTCAAAAAAAATTCAATGAAACTTTCGAAACATATATATATATATATATATATATATATATATATATATATATATATATATATATATATAGATTAAAAAATAAAATCAGCATCCGACTGGAATCCTAGAGAATATTTTCATTATCGTCATCATTCAGCCACAAGATATCCACTGCTGGACATAGGCCTCCTCTATGGATTTCCAAAAAGACCAGTTGAAAGCGGCTTACATCCAGCGTCTTCCTTCGACTAGGATGAGATCTTCTCTCCATCTTGTCGTCCGACGCTGCACTTGCCGATATGACATATAAGCAAGTACCGACATACCATATTGTGGTCTCCATTCGAGAACTTGTCGGATCTAAAATGGTAAATAAATTATTGAAATACTGAAAATGCTTTATTTAACTTGTTTTTCATTACACAATCGAATTTCATTTATAACATAACGCTCATAAAAAATTAAATATATAAGACTATGATTTAGTACCACAACCACATCACATGATTTGTTTCTTTAGAAACACTTTCTTTTGGAGAGTTGTGCGTCGTCCATATGAAATGAAGATTAAAATAAAGTGATAATTGAATATTCTAAACCATGTAAAATTTTATCGTTATTTTAAATATACTGGTACCTCAACCTTTATGGAACTCGTTATTACTGGTATTTTCAAAGTAGGAACTGCCCACGGAAATATTTTTTCCCCCACTTTAGCATCTGGAAACACTTCTCTGTAAAATAGATGGAGCAAATGGTACTTTATTTGAGAGGAAATCAGTTATACCCTCTGTATTTTGATCCATTTTTCTTTCGTATTTTTCTTTATCTTTATTAGAAACTTTTTGAAATACATGATCGAAGCTAAGCCTGTTTTTAATAAGACAAAATCCTTCTACTAAAATAAAAGCTTCCTTAGCAACGCAAGCTGAAGTCTACGCAGATAGAGTCGCGGGCAATAGTCGACGATAAGACTAGATACCTAGTCTTACAATAATTGGTTCTAGTAATTTTGGAAGTTTGGACGAACGATTATAAATGCCTCAATAATATCGATACCTAATCAGTCTGAAAAGAAAGGTACTACCCCATCACTATGTCTCCAGCTGACCTACTGGTGAATTTGACATTTCGCGGCAAATACATGCGGCCGTACCTCGAAATATCGCATTGAACAATGATCAGTTTTGCGTGACGGTTCACTGCGGGCTGGCTTTTCCTAGTTAGCAAACCTCCACGAAAATCCTATATAGAAACAGCAGTGGAGTAACTACAATGTAATAAATACGTCCCATTTATGTTCTTAGTAATGTGATGCACATTGCACATAAAATTATTATAATTATGATTTTTCGTAGTTTATAAAACGAATATAGTGAGTAAAATAGGTTTACCGGTGAAAAGACACTCCCCTGTTTCTGAATAGCATGTATCACAGCGATTTCTGCAGGTAATCACTGCGCAATTAGGCATTTTTCTCAGATGTTACTACGACGGCTGGCGCGAAGCGATTGACGGCCATATTTTAAAGTTTCGCAGAGGTTAGCCCAAATGGGCTAACGTTGGGCGACAGTGCCACGCCCACAAGGCACTTCTCCTTATTTTTGTGTTCTGAGGTTTATAACGATGTATCATAATTCGTTCAGACATTTCTGTTACACTAATATGTCCGATAGTAGCCGAGGTATTTTCTAAAAGCTAACAGACTATATTATGAAGAGTTGTTTGCTTTAATGTTATCGATAAGTTAAGTAAATAACATAGATATGACTCCTTAATAGTGATTTTAGCATTTTTATTATCAAGACATTACGATTTAGTAACTGTTTCAGGGTTAAGGATGTTATCGATAATTCTTATGAATTCTCCTTTTTTGCTTTTCAAATACTGTGGGATATAGATTTTTTTGTAGGGTTCGTCCCGAGTTGGTCATAATATCTGGACCACTCGATTAGTTATCTAATTAAATCTTGCACTTCGTTAGATACATGTTCAAAGCCTAACTTTTAATATAAAAATATTTATTTAGTCCCAATTATAATCACTGTATTTTAATTCCGATAATCCGATTCAGCAAGTTCTTTTTGTTATTTTGATTTCCTCGAAGATCCCGCCGCCGCATTTAGTTGAGTTTGAGGTGGCGATTTTATTAGGAAAAAACGTAATCACAGATTAAATAAATAGACTCTAAGGAGTGCTATACAGAAAACGTTTTTTTTATAAATAAAACAATAAGTGTTTTTAAAACTATAAGAGTCTTTTAAGGAATTGTGTTTTCATGAATAAGGCCGTTACTGTCCTACATTGTCAGAAGCTAAAATTATATGTGGTATTTTATCGGTCCACATATAAAAAATAGTGGCGAGTAAAAATGTCCCACAGTTACTGAACAACCAAGAAATAAAAGGGGCTGAAATTTGTTTATGGTAGCTACATACAATAGCAAACGTTATTAGATAAAAAACTCCTTAATTAGCAATCAAAACCAAATAATATACACAGACATAAGTAATATTACACAGATCTCAATCTACAAATTCGTGCCGACCGGTGTGTTTTTTAAGTAGATTAAAATGATTTCAGAAGTTATTTTTGTTTTGTTTCAAAGATAGCATCGCAAAAACTATACCCGATAAGAGGAAACATTGGTATGATTTGAGTTTATTATGAATTTCAAATGTACATTTCACTGTGTGAAAATCCTTTTTTTTTTAAACTTGGTGGCGGACAAATTGGAAATGACAAAAAAATACATGTTCTACAGTTTATGAGTATTACAGAGTATGGTCTAAACTTTCTGTGATGAAGGAAGAGACCCGTGCCCCAGCAGTGGAGACATACAAGAGATAACATCGATCGATCGTTCTGCAGTTTGAGTCCATTACGAATATCCGATTCTCTGTACCCTTATCACTCCCTAAGAAATCGTCAGGTTTTGCCAAATGAGACAAAAAAGATAATAAAGTGGAACGTAATAATAACCAGTAGCACGAATGAGAGATTGATCTCATTTTTTTTTTAATCATCTGTAAAAATTTCTGCTTTTTTACCATTGCTGGAGTCAAAGTTCAGTAACGTTTTGCCAAATAAGACAAAGAAGATAATAAAGTGGGTCCTAAAAGTCACTATTAACTTAATTCAGATATTGATCTGACACCTTTTGTAAAAAATATTGCTTGTTTTCCATTGCTAGCGCTAATGTTACAGCATGTTGCTTTTCTGCGCTGCTTTAAATAAAAACATTTTGGACTTTTCTCGGACGGGACGCAAATTCAACATGGTACCTCATCGTGTGGTACTGACGCTATGCATTACCGTAAATGTTGAGTAGTCTGTTTTTTATATATTTTCATGTAATAAATGAAAAATGTAATAAATAACATTACTTCCTTAAAGTTATATAATATATTATTCCATTTTATCTAATATTTAATTTAACATTTCTTACTATTAGGTTGTCTGGAAGAGATCACTTTTAGTGATAAGGCCGCCGTCTGTACTCTTAGGTTAAGAAATATCTGTGTAATTTCCATTTTTATGTACAATAAAGTGTTCTCTATTTCTATCTATCTATTAATAAACCTATACTTACAAGGTAGGTTGTCAATGTAGATAGTAGGTTGTCTAGAAGGAATTATCCGCCATTACTAAAAAAAAGCCTTTAGCAATAAGGCGGATTATTTTACTATGCACCTTTGAAAATATTCTTTGCTCGTTGTTTTTTCCGGTATTCAACAAATATTCTTATCATATCTTATCTACAACAAACCAAATATAAAACATTCAGTCTGTCAGTCAGTCTGACTGCACCGCTGTTAAATAGACATCGTATGATAGATCAAAATAATGTACTATCATGAAGATCTTGGAACGTTTGCGAAGAGGCCAATAACTAAACAAATACTCAATTAGGTTTGCCAATACTAGAATCTTCGTGAAAAATCTTTCTTCAATCAATCTGTACTCATGAACTAATATGTAAGAAAATTATTACAAAAGCACACTATGGGAACGATTAAATAGTCCGTTAGAAGAATCGGTCTTTCGACCTTCATCAAATATCTCAATTGAATTACGATGTAGGCAGGTCCCTCGGAACCAGCTTGAGAGGGAAGTCCTCCTTAATGCCAGTGATTCCTCGGTACGGGTCGAAGGTGTGGTGGCGCTTGGTGGCGGCAGCAGGCTCGACGCGGTATTGCGCCAGCAGTCGCGCCAGCAGCAGCCGCGTCTGCACCTGCGCAAACCGCATGCCGATGCAGTTGCGCGGCCCAGTGCCGAACGGCAGCCACGCGCACGGGTGCCGCCCGCTGCTGCGCTCCTCGGAGAAGCGGTCGGGGTCGAACCGCTCTGGCTCCGGCCAGTGCTGCGGATCGTAATGGATGCCCCGCACCGGGATTATCACTATCGTGCCCTTCTCAATCGTCACGTCAGTGCCCGGCAGCCGGTAGCTCTTGCTAACGACGCACCTTTGCAACGGATCCACGACAGGGTACATTCGCAGCGTTTCGTCTATCACCTGTCCCATGTACTGCATCCCCTTTAGGCCCTCGAATGTGTACTCGCCGTTGTTGCTCGCGAGCATCTGTCGGATCTCATCAAAGACCCGCTCCTGTACATCTGAGTGGTAGGCCAGCTCGTGCAGCAGGAAAGACGCAGTGCTGGCGCTGGTCTCGTAGCCCGCGGCATAAAAAATGAAGGCCTGCGCCGCCACAACGCCATCGGTAACTTCCAGAGTAGCTGCCTCGCCCTCCTCACGCCGTGCACCGCGCAACAATCCCTCGTTGCGGATGTCGATGATCAGATCCATGAAGTCCTTGCGCCCACTGCTCGTCCCATTACGTTGTTGCATTATCTGTTTCACGAGTCCATTGAAAAATTCCGTCACAAAGCTCGGCAACACGGACATATTAAGTTTCCTCAGCATGCCTGGGAATAGGAAGTCAAACTCAAAGGCGTAGTTTGTACGAAAGATGAGATTGTCAATCTTGGAGTAAACGTTACCCTCGCGATCCATATCTTCGAAGGCAACGTCGATGCCGAAAGCGCAAGAGCCAATAGAGCCCAAAGTGAACTTTTGCATGAGCGGGTACAACGGAAGCTCGGGACACTGTGCCAGTAGCGGCGTCACATGTTCCATCCATTTATCGGACTGCTGGATCATTAAAGGCATCATGCCCTTGAGTTTACTTGAAGTGAAGAGAGGAGTAAATTTGGATCGCAGCACACGCCATGACTCACTGTCAGCGTGGAATAGGTTCAGTCCGAGACCCTCCTTGCCAAATTCGAGGCCTCGATCCACAAATTGGTCGAAATCCTTAACTAGGATATGCTTGATAATTTCGAGATCTCGTACAAGCAGTCCGGGCGTGGACATGCGGTACATGCCGACAACTTTGTGGTCTTTATGCGCATTGTAGTAGTCTGCCATAAATTCGGTCATAGCGCAGCGGCGTGTAACTGTGTCTCGCATGTTTCCGAAGAAGACTTTGGGTTTCGGGCAGTATACGCCGCGTCTTTCCCAGTAGCCGAAATGTCGAGTCAAGTAGAAGTACACCAGCGCTGCAACAAATGCCAGCGCCAGCGCAGAATTTACTAGTACCGCAGTCCACATGTCGATTCGTATTTCCGCGGCCGTTTGTTTAACACTGACTTCGCCCGATTCGGATCGGTATATTTAAGAGATAAGTAGTAATCTCATCCTGACATGCGAATTTGGTTTATAGGGTTCCGTCGTTGTATAAATTGTGGGCTTTCAATGTTTAACACGCTGCTTTTAACACACTTCTATTAGCTATATTACTTGTGAATAAAAGTTATTATTATTTTTACACAAAGTGAAATTCAGTTTCAGCCTATTTCTGTGTCTGATCTGATTTGAAACGTTGCAAGTGTAAGTATGTAGTTCGCATAGTAATACAATAATTTGGTATCATTGAGCTAATCTGATGGTGGACCCGGGGGAGAACAGTGAATTTTTCAATTCCCTTCACTGCGCCATTTATTTTAGTCTGTTCAACAGCAGAACACACAATCACAAACTTAACTTTGCAGTCGAAATAACTGTCGCCCTTTATACAACTCAACTGCAAATTTAAAAACCTATTTAGAGGCTAAAAATTTCACCCATGCCGGGATTCGAACCCGCAACCTCTGGCTATCCGTACCAGCGCTCTACCAATTGAGCCAATGGGCGACTCACGGCATCAGTGAAATTTCGAACCTCTTTACAATATTCTCTGTATTACGTACAGGCAGCGACATCTGACTTAAGCAAATTGCATTACTTACAGCCCCGACTACCTACTTTGCAGTTAGGTTTAAAAGTGCAAAGTTAAGTTTGTAATCTTGAAAAACATTTTTTTTTGTAATATGGCACCACTTATTTAAAAAAATCGAAGTTTTTTTTATGATATAAGCCGCTCCACCGATTTTTCATGATGATTATGAACCTAAGTTCATAATAAAGAAAAAAAATTAAAGCCACGACATTTCACATTTTCATGTTTACGTTCATATATTTTTTTGGTCGTTTAATCAGATTAAATAGTGTCGCGGTACCATCCCGAACCATCTAGAATAGAGCCTTCTGGAAGCCTATCGAATAGTCGCCGCATGCTGCGTTTTAGTAAATAATAAACGCTGCAAGCAATAATGATGTCCACTAGCATAAGGTTCAAAATGAATTTGACATGAAACTAAACTAAACTAAATAAACTTGAGCGCCTCCAAAACTTCTCTATCCGGTTCATATTTGGCTTGCGAAAATATGACCATATCTCCGAATATCGCTTAAAACTCAAGTGGCTCCCTATCCGCCTCCGTAGGAATGCTCATATTCTTTCCACTCTCTATTCGGTGCTGTTCAATCCAGCCACACCTCTGTATCTCAAAACTCGCTTTGAGTTTTTAGTGATACGCACAGTCGGACTTTGCGATCCGGTCACAATCGATTGCTGAAGACACCAAGTCATTCGACAAGGTTCTTGAGCCAATCCTTTACTATCACAGCTGTCCGCCTGTGGAATGATCTTCCCTTGGACGTAAGATTCTCACCGTCCCTGCCAATATTTAAAAACAGAGTGCATATCCACTATTTTTCCTTAATGTAAGTTTTTTATTTGTATTTGTGAAATCCCTCTCTAGTATTATGTAGGTATATTTTTGGTACATGTCCTATGTTTTTTTTTATTTATTTCATATTTATGTACCGTTTATGTGTGTGTATCAATTTCATATTTATGTATCGTTTATGTATGTGTATCAACTATAAAATAATATGTTATCTAATATTGTTTAGTTGCGCCGACTACCCGTATTTCAGTTTCCGTTTCTTCTTTTCCGTCAATGGTTGCCTGGAAGAAATTACTTTTAGTAATAAGGCCGCCACTTGTACTGTACTGTTATTTTATAAGTCTCTTATGTACCTAGTTCTTGGTGTACATGCAATAAAGAATATTCTATCTATCTATGAAACTGTTCTAGAGACGTTGCCGCGTGCACCGAGTGTAGGTACGTACGGGAATGTTCGAGAACCCTTGCCGGCGAATATAAATAGCGGTCGCCACGGCGCACTGTCAGTTCAGTTTGGACAAGCGAAGAGTGAAGTTCGAGTGAACATACCTGCGATACGAGCCTACCTACTACTGCGATACTAGATACCTACGACCTCAGCGATACTATTGGACTTCGATTGAAATCTACGTGTGGACTTCGTGTCGTGAAGACCTGCAGACCAGACCCTGCGTGAATAAATCTTAAGAAGTTGTCATTGGCGTTTTACATCCAAATCCAGAACCCTAGCCCGTAACAATATTCCAAAAATTGCGCTCATGGATTTCATCATGAATCCAGGTTCTCTGCCTTTTTGCAGAAACATTTTCGGCCGATTATCATTTGGCAACTAACGTTTCAAATAATATTATTTTGCGGAATAATCATTTGCCAACTATTCGTATATATTTTTTTATTTCTCAACCTCGTAGTTGCCAACTGTTTGTTTGGTTTGCTTTTTATAATGAAATCTTGCAAAATGCCAACTAGCGTAGCGTATATTTAAGTAGCGTATATTTTACGCGTAATATTCATTCGGTCGGCCAAAATTAGTCTGTGGTGTGTCGAATCGAATGGAATTTCATGACGTTGCAATGACAGGTTTTTTTAAGGTTATGTTTTATGTTGCCTACGTCCGTCACAGAAATATCAAAAGAAAAAAGACCAAAGAAAAATATATGTGTCCCCAATTGTTCTGTTGTCTTATCGGAATACGCAATCTAAAATCATGGGGTTTTATTTTTGCACTGTTGTGTATTGGGTAGACGGCGGTAACCACTTCAATCTAAAACCTACACCTTTACGTTCTCTTTTTTTAGGTTTTTATTTCTACCCATAAACCTAGCATTACCATCTCGCTTAAAAATATAAGGGGCTGTAGACTACTTCTGTCATGTCGTTAGGATAGTATTATGATAAAAGATCACATGTTAAGTAGGTAACATGAACATGTTGAAATTGTTGTTTTATCTATTGCATTAGGTATAAGCCAGTAATGATTTATGTAAACTCATAGAAATAAACAAATAAAAAATAATCTAACCTGATGATGGCACAGAAGCGCCCCCGTAAGCGAGTTTGACTCGCGCCTCGCTGTTTTCCACAAAACCTGTCTGCTGCCCTTCAAACGCGCAGCGCGCCTCAAATATTAGGCACGCGCCTCGAAACTTTATAAAAGCTCGCAAAATTAATGAAAGTGGAAACGTGATGTACCTTCCTGCAATGCAGGAAGCGACCCGTGCCCCAGCAGTGGGGACATACAAAGGGTTGGTCTCACTTATTATCTCAGGAGACATTCAAGACACTTATGAAAATTCTAATTACAAAATGAACATTTCTAGCTGTTGTTTTTTTAGTACATTCATTTACACGTATAAAACAACTAGCTATGCCCCGCGGTGTTACCCGCGGCTTATCGATTTTCCCATGGGAATAAGGTATTTTCCCGAAGCAAAACGCCTATGTGTTAATCCAGTGGGTCAGCTAACTCCATATCAAATTTTATTAAAATCCCTCCAGCCGTTTAGACATGAAAAAATAACAAACAAACACACTCACAAACTGTTCACTTTATAATATTAGTGTAATGTCGTAATATAGTGTGATTTGATTTGTCCTATTAAACAGTTAATACAGTTTGTTGGTACATTGCTCTCTTAATTTACATTTAAAACCTTATACTAACTCAATCAATGCTTCGGTACGAACAGGCATAAACATAAATAAGGTGTAGACCGTACGACTATAACTTATTCAGGTAGTTTAAAAACCTATTTAGAGGCTAAAAATTTCACCTATGCCGGGATTCGAACCCGCAACCTCTGGCTGTCCGTGCCAGCGCTCTACCAATTGAGCCAATGGGCGACTCACGGCATCAGTGAAATTTCGAACCTCTTTACACTATTCTCTGTATTACGTACAGGCAGCGACATCTGGCTTAAGCAAATTGCATTACTTACAGCCCCGACTACCTACTTTGCAGTTAGGTTTTAACATCGGAACGATATCACTACCCACATGATTATACTATTTTTATTTTTAATGCACTAACCCGTGCTAAGGAACAAATTTAAAAACCTATTTAGAGGCTAAAAATTTCACCCATGCCGGGATTCGAACCCGCAACCTCTGGCTATCCGTGCCAGCGCTCTACCAATTGAGCCAATGGGCGACTCACGGCATCAGTGAAATTTCGAACCTCTTTACACTATTCTCTGTATTACGTACAGGCAGCGACATCTGACTTAAGCAAATTGCATTACTTACAGCCCCGACTACCTACTTTGCAGTTGCAGGTTGCGGGTTCGAATCCCGGCATGGGCGAAATTTTTAGCCTCTAAATAGGTTTTTAAATGTGCATACCAATCAAATTTAACGCATATAGACATGTTTTCTCTGCTGATCAATCATAAAATCCTGCTGACCAAGTAGTTATTTTGCGGATTTATTATGCTGACTAAATAATTTCAATGCTGGTTTGGGTGGGCTCACCAATTTTTATAATTGCGTATCATTTAATTACTTCTTTCCAATTTGTACTACCTACCATTAGAAAATTTTATCGATAATTTGAATAGATAACGTAGATATTATTGTTAAACGGTATTTGTGGAATATTTTATGATAAGATAAAAATACATTATGATAAGCCGGTTTTTTGCATAAAAGATACGTGAGGTAAGTACATAATTGCTACATGTAAAGTCTGAATAAGCTCCGTAAATAAGTAATTAAATAATAAAACTCGCTAAGCAACAGATATGCCAAACTGTTACATAAAGGTGAAATAATTAACAGGCGACATTTTCATTGGCAGTATACTGGGGGACTTTTAGTTTCTAAATAATTATTAATAATACACGAGAACCCAATATGTGCGGATTGAGTGCGTCATCTTAATAACTAAAACTTCATTCACGATTTCTGGTGTACACACACACATTTTAGTTTATTCCTAATTTGTCCCAGTTTATAGCGCTATTTTCTGCATAGTTTCTGCTACGAGGGATAGAATAGAAGTGGTTCCAATCATGCTTAACGAAGAAGAAGAACGAAAAGTTTGATCGCACGAATGTACGTTAGCAATATTTCCTCAGCTTCATACAAGCTGAATGGACGCCAGCTTCCTAATCAGAACATAAATGTTTATGAATCATGCGCTGAAAAATATCTGAACGTTTTCCCAATAAGTAAGAAAAAAAAGACAGTGGACAGACCAGCGGCCCGTTGGTACAACGATATAGTTGAGTCGTCGGAGGGTCCGTAGATGCGGCTGAGAACAGATCGTGGCATTTGGTGGAAAAGGTCTATACCCAGCAGTAGGCAGCGGTGGATGATAATAAGAAGCGGTTACTCACATATAAGTTTCTGTTGATAAGCCTGTAGACTCGACCGTCGCGGACACGGCCCGCGCGACCGGCCCGCTGCTCACAGTTGGTCTTGGATGCCCACTGCAATTGCAGCGACGTGAAGTTGGTCTGGGTGTCCGCAACCAGGACCTTCATCAGGCAGAAGTCGATCACTGGAACAAAGTTACCCTTCACTACCACGATGTAGACCTCCGTATGATGCCCGTTTGTCAAAGCTCGGAACACTGGTCTTTATGAAGTGTTCCAAAAAACGCAGAATCCACTCAGTAACTTAATTTTTTTCTACCAATCAATATCGCAGTTTGACGACAGACAGTCAGTGGATAAGTATACTTCTTCTTCTTACATTGCCTAGCAAATATATTTTTAAGTACATAAAATATTTATGTACAGGACAAGAATAGGAGGAACCGAACTTGACCCCCGTGGTGGAGTATGGCCTAGCCTTCCTGCGATGCAGGAAAAGACCCAAGCCCCAGCAGTGGAGACATACAAGGGTTGATATCGAAGCAACATAGATATATAGATATAGAACACTTTATTGTACATAATAAAATGGAAATAACACAGATATTTCTTAACCTAAGAATACAGACGGCGGCCTTATCACTAAAAGTGATCTCTTCCAGACAACCTGTGGATGGACTGGACATATAGAATGTTTCACACAAAATTAACTGTGCCTTAACGTTTAATAGAGCCCACATGGGCATAGGCATATCTCCTGTCACGCAAACTTTATTCTTCTACACTATCTCCTGTAGGACGCCCTCCGACCAGGTGGGATGACGATCTGCGAAAAACTGCAGGGGGGTGCTGGATGCGACAAACTGAAGACAGGGCGCTATAGCGCTCATTAGGGGAGGGCTATGTCCAGCAGTGGACTACGACGACGACGACTGTCCCCTGACAATGTAGAAGAATAAAGTGGATGACGTTGACAGGCGAATAACCAAGTTAACGTGGTGTCTGTGGACTAAGGTAGTCATATCAACCCACTGTTGGGGCACGGGTCTCTTCCTGCGTCGCAGGAAGGTTAGACCATACTCCACCACGGGGCCAAGTCCGGGTCGGTGGAGGATTGAGTGGCTGGCCTTACTCTCAGAAGTTATCAAAGCTATAACATATTTAAACTTTCGCGACTTGAAAACATTGTTAGAATATTTTCGGAGCTTAATCGCGTATCTAGTAATTTATTGCTATTTTACCTCGACGTTTCGACGACGCTACAGTCATCGTGGTCACGAATTACTACGCGATTAAGCCCCGAAAATATTCTAACAATATCAAAGCTATTATTTTATTTAAAATTAATTCACTGTGGTCCTTAGACGCAGTGCGACTTACCATACTTGATGTCCGGGACAGTGATTGAGCTCTCGGCGATGTTGGTGGAGAGGATGATCTTCCGGGAGCCCGGTGGCGCTCGTGTGAACACGCGCACCTGCTCCTCCGCAGTGATGGTGGAGTGCAGAGGCAACATCCACCACTTGTACTTGGCGCACTGCGGCCCCGCCACTTCGCCCCTGTGGGATTTTATCAATAACGATTAGTGATCGGAATGAAGGAGTAATGACTTTCAGAAATAGACAGCAAGAAAAATAATAGCAACATCTATATTTTAGCAAATGTCTAAACATAATTTTGATATATTATAAAAATTTCGTGTCACAGAGTTTTTATGAACTTTTTGTGTTTATTTTGTAGATCTCAGTACAGGCTAATGAACTAAATGCCGGGTCAGCTATAGTATATATATCCATATACAATTCATTATTACAAATATTACACAGCATTCATTTCATTTTCAATTTGGGTCAAGTGATAGTTTGTTTCCTTAGTGGTTGGTATATGGACCCCGGACTTTTGAAATGAAATGAAAAGGTTTTATTCAAAGTAGCGCAGAAGCTGCGGCTTAATGAACGTTACAATTCAAACTAGGTGTCCATTTCAAAATCTAGATCATTTTGGAGAAAAAATGGACAAGAAAACTCCTAACTTAGTATTTTCAAAGTCCTTAATTAACATAGTTTACATAATTATTATAAAACATAGAACTCATACATTGTACTGGCTTTAATTCCAGACCTCATTGTCATCTAGATAATCCTTTATGTTATAGTAGCCCTTTTGGCACAAAGTGTGCTTAACATATTTTTTGAACCGCGATTCAGGCAAGCTTAATATATCTTCAGGGATTTTATTATAGAAGCGTATGCAATGCCCCATGAAGGATGTATTAACCTTTGCCAGCCTAAATAGTGGGAACGAAAGTTTATGTTTATTTCTAGTATTTACATTGTGTTGACTACCCAAAGTTTTAAAGTTACTGATATTTATCCTGACGTACATAATGTTTTCATAGATATACTGACTGGCAACTGTCAGGATGTTAGTTTCTTTAAAGAAATCTCTTAACGAATCTCTACTGCCTAGCTTATAAATGAATCTGATCGCTCTCTTCTGCAAGACAAAGATGGTCTCAATTTTTATAATCCTGTCTGCATAAAGGCAAGCATTTAAATTTCGACTTGGGAGTTTGAATCTCTATATTTGAACCACCTATACGCGTATTAAAAAAAACGAAATAAGTTAATGTTCTTTTACGCACGGATACGGTGTCTTTACTTGCAAAGTTCTCGTATCGAGACAATCACTAGAAACTTCAGCTCTTACCGTCTCAGTTACTTCCGTCCATGACGTATTTCCTGTTTCGACTCTGCTTCTTTTGATTTTGATTTAAAAGTTAGTTAAAGCAGGCCAATCAAATTAAGTATTAATCAAATTAATTCTCGAAAATAATACAACCTTTTTTTGACAACGTACATTACGTGTCAAAACGAATGCTTGCGTCGCGATAGTGTCACCGAGCCTCACCTCAGCTTCAAGTTATTTAGATAGCCATCGAGCTCCTCGATCTCGTTGATTCCGGGCAGGAATATCAGCACGGAAGGTATGTCTGCCCCCTCGCCGTCGGCGTACTCGTCCTCGCTCTGGTCGATTGTCTCGAAAACATTCAGCAGCTTGATCACAAGTTTGTACATGTCTGGCTCGATGCACGGCTCTTCCTTCTTAGGGTGGGGCAGCTGAAAGTGATTTTATGATGTTAAGATTTATGGACATTAGAGCACCACTACACAACTGCCCAGGGACGCCGAATGACTCGCAGTTGGTCAGTCTCAATTCAGGTGATATCAAACTTTTGTATGTCCCAATACTGAGGCACGGGTCTCTTCCTGCATCACAGGAACGCCAAGCCATCCATACTCCAACATGGATACTACTGTGGGGACGGGCAGCAGACATTGAGACCATCTTCGTCTTGCAGAAGAGAGCGATCAGATTCATTTATAGGCTGGGTAGTAGAGATTCGTTAAGAGATTTCTTTAAAGAAACTAACATCCTGACAGTTGCCAGTCAGTATATATATGAAAACATTATGTACGTTAGGAAAAATATCAGTAACTTTAAAACTTTAGGTAGCCAACACAATGTAAATACTAGAAATAAACATAAACTTTTGTTCCCACTATTTAGGCTGGCAAAGGTTAATACATCCTTCATGGGGCATTGTATACGCTTCTATAATAAAATCCCTGAAGATATATTAAGCTTGCCTGAATCGCGGTTCAAAAAATATGTTAAGCACACTTTGTGCCAAAAGGGCTACTATAACATAAAGGATTATTTAGATGACAATGAGGTCTGGAATGAAAGCCAGTACAATGTATGAGTTCTATGTTCAAAATAATTATGTAAACTATGTTAATTAAGGACTTTTGAAAAGACTAAGTTAGGAGTTTTTTTGTCCATTTTTTCTCCTAAATGATCTAGATTTTGAAATGGACACCTAGTTTGAATTGTAACGTTCATTAAGCCGCAGTTTCTGTGCTACTTTGAATAAAACCTTTTCATTTCATTTCATTTCATGGGGGCCAACTCTAGGTTGGTTGGTTCAATTCAAGAATAAAACATTAAAAAAATAGGTAAATATTAACGACTGCATTTATAACAACACGATTTCTATAAAGCACTCCTCAGAAACAGCTTATTTAATCTGTGGTTACGTCGTTTCATTGTAAAATTTTCACCACAGACGTAGTTACGTAGTTTCCTTGTAAAATCTCTACCACTCGATAAACTTCGATTAAAATATTAATCGGCGTTTACCGAGTGTTTTCAGGAATCGTGTTATTATAAATAGTAAAAGGCCTAGTGACGTAATGTAATCGATAATAATTCTCAGAGAAACTGATAAGGTATTAAAAATCTCACCGATCCAAACTTGTTCAGCTCATTCAAGTAGAATGTCTTGACAGAAAACATTGGCTGCCTCTTCACAATCTTAACACACGAGGAAGGCTGCAGTCCCGCTTGCGATGCTATCAAGAAATAACTAGCGAAGGCGTCGTAGTTAAAAGTAGCAGACATGAGAACGACCTTCACATTCGGAGATACACTGTAGAGGAGTCTCTTCACCACTAGCAGAAGGAAATCCATATCCTGGCCTCTTTCGTGAACCTCATCGAGGACTATGTGGGTGTATTCGTTCATTGTTTTGTTTGCCACTGGAAACGGTTAAGTAAATAGATCAAAATTGTGAATTGTCTAGGAATTTCAAAGGTTACAATATTGTACATTTTCTTACCGAGCTTCTGTAAGAGTATACCAGTGGTCACATAGTGAATGCGTGTGTCAGTAGTGGTTCTGTTTTCAAGCCCGACCTATAAAATTTAGAAAAACTTTGATTATGCCAACAAATCTTCTTCTATAGACATAAAACAAAGTCCATCCGACTTATTTACACCACTTGTTAAGAACAGCTTGATTTTCAAGTTATTTCATAGATTTCTTGGGTCTTCACCTCGGATGTCAGAATAACTATCAAAACACGGTAGAAAGTCGCAAAAAAATAGTTAACACAATATTTAGTGATTCTGTTCGGGGCATGAAGTTCGATGGGCCAGCCAATTATAAAAAAAATATATTGATTAGTTTGGATGGTCCAACAGACTTCTAGAAGTGGAGAAAGGCGGATCATCGAATCGGTGCATCACATACCGCCTGGCCTGGCGGGCGACAATCAGTAACCAAACTGTTACTTGTTTGGTTTTGGGGTCTGAGATGAAGTTGCTTAGGCGTGGGACGTCCACAATAGGCGTCGGGAACGGAGGGGTCGACGCAACGCGGACGTTGACGATGCAACGCGGACGTTAGGACGGCGCGCCGCGAGCGAGAGGACGTTGTGGGCGTAGGCACTACAACCTACACCGCACATGTGTTATGCATATTTTGTATGAAATACAAATGAAGCAGCGATACGCTCTCAACCCGCCGCTACCCCATCCGATCCTGATGACTCTTGTGTATAACCTACGCCTTGAGCGGTGGTAGCAGGATGGTGTAGAACCGCCGGCTTCGTACTCAGGAGGTCGTGGGTTCAAACCCCGGCATGTATCAATTGAGTTTTGTTGTGAAGTTGTAGTACCAATACCACTAGCTGACGGTGAAGGAAAACATCGTGAGGAAACCCTAGCATCTGAAGTGTTAGCATACTTCAGCTCTTGCTATGTACAATGGCCCGACTATGAGGCTAAGTGCGGAAATGTCAGGTCTAACTAATTAACCTACGCCTTACATGATGCCAGAAAATAGAGATCTTTGGGATGACTGGAGTAAAAGACATGTTGGAGTTTTGGAGTTTTTTTGTCCATTTTTTCTCCACAATGATCTAGATTTTGAAATGGACATCAGGTTTGAATTGTAACATACTTTGAAAAAACCTTTTCATTTCATGTTATTATCTAACTAATGTTTTATTTTTACCTGATATCCAACAAGTCCACCAACATCCCACCCACGTTCCTGGGCCACTCTTTTGGCAATAGATATAGCAGCAATTCTCCTCGGTTGAGTCACAATTATCTTGCAATGCCTACGACGTTGATAGCTGTCATCCAGGATCCACTGCGGCACTTGCGTGGTCTTTCCACAGCCTGTTGGGCCTTCTATGATGACCACTGGGTGGCCTTGGATGCGATCGAGAATCTAAATAAAATTATGAAGATGAAATTTGTTAAGCTATAACCAGCAGTAAACATCATGGATCTTGACCTTTCATGGCTTTGATGAAATGAGGAAAAGGCAAGGAAATAAAAATAAAAAATGTCATATCAATTGGGAGCTTTTGGTCTTTGCTTAAGACCTTGAGACGAAAAAGTATTCACGAATAAATTGCTTACCACAATGATAATGTGTGGTTGAACTATAAAACTTTATGCTTATATTACACAATGTTAAGTGATTGAGTAAGTTATTTCCTCCTCCTCCATTAGCCTCCATAATAACCACTGCGGGGCAATGGCCTCCACTTTTTTAGACCTTTTATTATTTACTATTCAACTAAATTTCAACTGGATTTTAAGCAGTCAGGTGATCACTGAATCGTGATTTCATCTCATAGACCAGCACAATTAAAACAAGTCCAGCAGTGGACTACATAATATAGCCTGAAGAAGAAGAAGATAGAAAATACTACAGCATGCCTTTTTATTTCTATTTTATTTATTTGGTACATGCTGTACTTACTTGATCCTTAAATTCATTAATGTCCAAGTCATTGGTGTTTTCCTTCATCTGATAGGAATATTTGCTGTAAGTGGCAGCCATGGCTTCTTCAGGCAACTCACAGAGGTTCATTTGGGAGAGACCGACTGAAGATAAATGGTCCAGTGAATCCAGCCCGCATGATATACTCTCACTACCCTGCTCTCTGGCTGTTTCATCCTGGAAAATATTTTTTATTTAGCATAAATTATTTCCCTCTGCTATACAAAGATACATTCCTTTCCACACCTTCCTGTTTGGGGAATGAGCGTACTGGGTTAGAGCTAACCCAGCAAACGATGGTAGCATCACCTCACTGGGTTAGCTAGAGGCTAACCCAGAAGCTCGTGAGGTCATGCCACCATCATATTGAGGATAGCGGCTACATTTGCGATATCCAACTCTGGATTCCAGCAAGTAACAAATCTCACCCGCCAATAGAAAAGTTCAATTTGTTTCAATCTGCTTTTCCCCACAATCTAAACTAACCTCGGAGGGAAATAACCTGTTGAATTTTCGCCTGGAATATTAACAATTAGGTTTTTGTCTGATTGTTATCTATTAAATCTTAATTATACTGGTAAAATACGGAAAGCCATATAATCCATCAAGTCTTTTGCTTGTCTGGCATAATACATGTATAATCTCATGATAATAGGGGTTGAGATCTAGGGGGTAACGAGCGAGGCCGCCAAAACTTAAAAACATAAAAATTGAGTATGGGAAGTGGAAAAGCCTGGTTTCTGCCTACCCCTCTGGGATATAGGCGAAATTGTACGAAAACCTACCCTCAAATAACGCTGGAGTTCCCTTTCTTTGACCTCATGTGCATAGTCAGTTCCACTCATGAGAACAGTCTGCCGATGCTCCTTCTTTCTGTCCATGTCCTCAATAGGGTCATCATGGGTAAGTCGCATCCCACCTGTCTGAGGGCCCCGTAATTTAACAACCCTGCGACTCGCAGGGTTGCTGTAGAACGCCCGAAGTTCATCCATCTACAAAAATTCAATCAACATAACGCAAACAATGCCATTTCCGAAATAAGAAAGTCTTCCGGCTTATTTACGTAGCTCGAGAAAATGTAATGAACAAAAAATAAACACATGAGAATGGATAACATTACTGAAATCAAAGAACACTCACCAAACCGCGCCTCGTAACTTTTTTCAGCGAAAAATAAACAAAATTCACAGCAGGGATGGTTAGATGCCACAGAGCTTAAAAACACTACGTTTTGTTAGATGCCAACTCCACAGAGTGTTTTAACTCCACAGAGTATATAAGACCAGACCACAGAATACCAGACGCCAGGGATGTTAGATGCCAACTCTTGAATTATGGCCCCAGACGCTTAAATTATGGTATTTTTGAAAAAAATAATGTACGGGTGGGAAAACTCTTACGGATTTAATAAAATAGGTAGGTTACTATTAATAAAGTATTAAAATTTCTTCGAATTTTCATGAATTCTTCAAAGAAACAATCTACTCGCTTTTTTATTTTTAATCTGTGCTAGTCGCTACTTCCGACTAAGTTCAACTTTTTCAAGAAAAATTACCGGTAAAGCTACAAAGTTCACCTGTGAAGTTCACTTACAATCCACAGCCTAAATAAACTATCACAGATATGAACGTTCTTGTCAACTTACTGAACGAAATGAATAAATGATTTTTTAGTGTTGCGTGATATCGGTAAATAAAAAAAAAACTCAAAGTTTTTCTTTGACGAGACTTTGCTGGTGACGAGCGAAAGATGAAAATATGTGATGAAAAAGTGCTTGCGATGAAAAAAAAATGGCAAAATTATGGTACTTTTGAGTACCATAATGGATGTATCATGATGGTACATGGTACGAACGACTGATAGTACATGTACCATAATTATGGCACGTATAACATCCCTGCATTGTGGAAACAGGCGAGCAGCGGGCCAGCATCACAGATTAAAAAGCATGGGCCACTTGGCACTGTGTACTGCGGGCTTGAATGGCAAAGCATGGCCATTGTGTACTGCGGCCTTGAGGGAAGATTAGTATTGCCGCATGAGAAATTAAGAAACTACCGGAAACAGTTAAAGCCCGTTCACACTACAGAAACAAAAGTTTTTCAACTTGCTAGATGGTCGATGGTAGATTTCGTCCAGATGTTTAGCATCTTTAGTTCCATCCTTTGTGCCTAACCTTAGGGCTAATGTAGACCGGACATTAGTATTGGGCCTGCTCGGACATCTTAAAGATCGCTCCGTACTGTTACATTTGAGACAATGTACTAGTACAGTATATTAGTACTATTAGGACCTCATAGTAGAACCATCTCAACGTTCACGTTTTGACCTTTCAGCCATAAAATATGCTTTTCATCCCACCATCTCGGAAAGAGTATTTTTAATCTTCAATATCTGAGTGGAAAAGCCGTTTATATTCTCTAGAGGATAAAGTAAATTGAATTTAGAACATCGTCTGAACTAAGTTTGTGAATTAAAAAAATATTACACTCAATTTAAATAACTGTAGCAACGTTACTTTAAAATTTTCTTAATTATACCTTAGTATTATTTTGTTATAATTTAAAGATAATTCTGTAATACTACCTGTCATAATGTGGTAATTAATACCTAAACTGAAATAAAAGTGTACCTATCTTGTTATTGTAAAGGTTTTTTTTTTGCATTTAGTCATTTCCTCGCTGAGGTGGAATGAAAAGTTACGTGTTGCACTCGAGTGCAAAGATTTTTCACCTCGTGCTCTTTTGATTCCCTCGCTAACGCTCAGGATTCTAGAATCCTTCGCTTGCTCGGTCATCAAAATTGAACACGCGGTTAAAAAGCAACTTTGCACTCTTGTTTAACAAATAACTATTGTTTTAATATCTTTATTTTTACAGGACCATTAATTTATGATTAATATTTTTATTGTTGCCATGCCACCATTATAATATAGGTAATATATAGTACTTATATTATAAGTACTATGATAAAAATCAATAAAAAAATATTTTTAGTTCGAGTAGTTTTTTTTCCTACGTACAATCAAATAATGATTACCATCTACATTTTCGTAAGCTACTTTTGTTATTTACAAAGCACAAAAGTAGCTCGAAGAACAAGATTACTACTACAGAAATAAGCGTCCCAAAGCACACGAAACAGAAAAATCTTCTTCACCAATAATTCAGTATAATAACACAGTGATAATATAATATTATATTCGTTAGAGAAACTAACATCAAGAAAATAACACAGTATTACTTTTACAAAAGTACTTGGATTAGCGCGCGGACCAGCCGAATTGACACAATGAATGAAACAAAAAACCAAACAAGTAAAAGCAATCTTTATTGCTACGACATACGTACCTACTTCTAAAGTTCGAAAAAGACCGACCGGCTGAAGGGAGAGCGATCGAAACAATTTTGCTCCGTTCAGTTCAATCACCACACTCTTTGCACACTCTCATGCAGCGTTCGTTCGCTCTCGGCCATATTCGGTCACCCGGTCCGGTTCATTTATTAATTCAGCCAAGCAAATCCGTGATCGCGAGAGCAATGAACGAATAGACCGAATGTCCGATTATCACTGGGAAACGTTTCCTTTCGTTCATTGCATGGTAACGTATCTTAATCGTACTTCGTACATGACACCGACACAATACTAGTGGACATCACTACCTGTAAATTCTCAGCTAAATTCGCTTTAGCCCACACGGCAGAATCCCTAATTTGTGGCAGAATCCCCGTGACCAAAACCGGTTTAGCGCGCGCCTACCCCAACTTCTTATCATTGCTAGAACTTTAGTTCTGTAAAAAGATCATCTTGAATATATCGCACACTCAGAACGAAAGAGGCCTAAGTCAAAAAATAGTGAAATTGAGTTACAATCATAGAGTCAGAAAAAGGTATGCCGTGGACGCAAGATTCGCTATGCTCTTTTTTTACAATAAGTGCCTTTGTTTTACTATTATACATACCTTTTTATGTCTCTCTATGATTGTTAGGTACTCAATTTTTTGAGATTTTTTTGAGTATTTAAACTATTTTTTTACTTAGGCCTCTTTCGTTCTGAGGGTGCGATATGTACCCCATACTTAAGTCGTAGAGGGACTCTATCTACGACTTAAGTGGTGAGGAGTCTCAATATTTACATTTTAGTCACTCCTACCACAAAGGAAAAAAGGATGTCACCCGAAACGTAATGGATGTAATATTCTATTTTATGGTTCGACACATTGAAACAAAAATATGTTTTAGCATTTATTTCTTACCACATTATCCATAACAAAAATATTCAGATCATTTTATAGAATGGATGCAACAACTAGTTAGAATATAGTAGTTATGTAAATATTATTATGCCAATATAATTTTAGGTACGTACCATCGTACCGTACAACTTTGGTACGTCGATGCAGCCGAGATAGTTATAATTATAATAAAAAAAAAGAAAGACAAAATTTTCAGTACAAAAAAACATTATATTCTTCTTGGTTACTTTGAAGATTAATTTGACCAGGGCCGGATTTATGAGGTCAATTTGTTCAAAAACTAAAAATGGTCCTTTATTCTATTTTTGCACCAGGGCATCCACCTCTCTTAATCAAGCCCTGAATTTAGCACAAAGAAACTACTGACAACTGCTAATATAGGTAGTGCATGTTGTAGTACATCAAGTAAAACAATGTACTTACACTTTTTTAAATTTACTAGGTATTTCAAATTCTCTTCCACAGTAGTATATTTTCTCCATTCACGTTATGGTTATAAATCAATCAACAGTATTCAGGCGTTAAACCTTTACTAGTTATGGTATATTATAAATTGAACTTTATCACTTTTTATTAAGGTTCAAAACAAAAGAAAAATACCTATATATTGGCTCTTACAAAGTCCAAATCGCCGCAGCGTAAAAAAAGAAACAAAATAATTATGTACGTATAATACTACTTATAGTTTAAAAGGGTATCGTCTAATTTGTAAGGATGTGTTAGTTGAACCGTAGCTTACTTGGTTAAAGAAATTAAAGAACCACCAACCAAGAGCCATCGTTGTACAGTTAAATATACATAGTATACATAGCCAGAAAAAAATCAAACAGTACCTAATCTTTAACTTTAGTACATTGTATAATTAATACAATAGTTACATCTAATAGTTTTTTGTAATTTCAATTCGTAATTTAGGAATATACATATTTTACACAAACTTACAGCAAATTAAGATGACTTCCAAATAACATTGACTAAGTGTAGTACAATGGTCTAGGATTGCGTGGAGTAGATAAAATTAAGGGTATAGTTGATCCGTACAAGGAGGAATCCCAGGGTATTCTTTTACAATTATGTTTGTGGTTCGTACAAATTGATACGCAACCTACGCGTAAGACGGAGTTTACACGTTCAGTCTGGCGTGGCGTCAGTTCAGTCCGTGACCTTGATCTAGCTCGGTGGATGCCAGACTGATGAAGCATCAATATCCTAAAAACCTATTTAGAGGCTAAAAAATCCACCCATGCCGGGATTCGAACCCGCGACCTCTGGCTAACCGTGCCAGCGCTATCCCAACTGTTCAAATGGGCGACTAACCGGCAACAGTAAAATTTCGAACCTCTTTACAATATTCTGTATTACGTACAGGCAGCAACATCTGACTGAAGAAATTTGCATCACTAGCAGCCCCGAGTACCTACTTTGCAGTTAGGTTTTTACATCGGAATGATACCGCTCTGTACTCACATGATTATATTCTTTTTGCGCATTAAAAGCCAGAGGTCGCGGGTTCAAGTCCCGGCATGGGTGGAATTTTTAGCCTCTAAATAGGATTTTAAAATTGTCCTAAACACGGGTTAGTGCATTAAAAAGAATATATTCGAATATCCGTCAGTCTGATCCATCAGTCCACAGAATAGACAATCAGTCTGCCGTCAGTCTTTTCAGACTGCTGGAATTGACTGACGGCAGACTGAAGGTGTAAACTCCGTCTAAGACAGAGGCCAAGGACGCCCCTGTAAGGGAACGTCCATAAATAACGTCACACGGGAGGGGGTCGACGATGAGTAATATTGTGTGACAGGGGTCCTAAATTTCGTGACGTCACATTTTCAACAACGAAACACGATCTTTGCACTATTAAGGAAATAGGTACTCAAACATTTGCAACTCTTGATATAAAAGTAATTTCGGAAATGCTGTTTGAATTCAATAATTTTTAAATGTTAAATTGCAAAATATGTGACGTCACACTAGGGTGGAGTCACACACGTGACCAGCTGTGATAACGACAAGGTCGGAGCGGGGTAAAAATCACGAAATACCTGTGCCTGACGTAATGTATGGATGGCCCATACATTAAAGGGGTAAAAAAATCACGAATTTCGTGTGACGTAATTTATGGATGGCCCCTAATATGAAAATATAAGCCTGTGCTACCTTATACCACTGCAGTGCACTGCTATAACAACTTAATAATATTACTTTTTAATTACAAGAACATCACATCGAGCATCAAATAACGTTTCCTTTATGATTTACCATTGATCTTTGGCTTAAAAGTTTACATATTTGACTTGAATATAATATTTTTTTACAATGTGCGAAAAAGCATATCTATGTAAGTAGGAGGTACACTTTTGTACACACTAGATATGTTATATGTGATATCTATAAGTTACAAACCGGTTATGAAAATATACAAACGTCTTTTTAGAATAAACACTTTATGCACACAATATCATAAACCATACACGGACAAATATTAGAAAGTGACCAATACCAATTTTCATATTCGTTTTTTTTTAGAAAATATAAAAACTTCAATAAATAATGAAACAATTACCTAGACAACATGCCTTATACCTTTAATAACAAATCACAACTTAACATTTTAAATTCATCCCGAACCCTTTGGCAGTTATGTCCAAATTTCATCGTCAGTACTGAACACGATTTCCACTTTATCTCTGAACCTAGATTCGAATCTCCTTATATATATATATATCTTATATTTGAGAGGCCTATGCCCTCCAGGCTGTTTCTGTTTGCATGTTAATATATTGGAATTGCATTCGGAAACTCAACTTTTGTCGATATAATAACGAACAAAATAACAAAAAAAAATCGAGATTCTAAGATTCGAAAAAAGATTCTCAAGATAACAAACATACTTAAAATGGTCTATTTAATCAAGAAGCGCTCGTAGCCCAGACGAACCGAGCGATTGGAATCAATCACTTAAGTTAAGCAACAACAGGCGCGGCCAGGTGCAGGATGGGTGACCGTCCCGTGACTACCGCTAGTGGCATTTTTCCGAGAGCTTTAGTGCTTCGCAAGGCTCGTTAAGCCGTTGATGCCAGCTGTCATGTAATAGCAGGCGTTAAGCCATGTCAAAGGCCTTATGGGCGGTTTGATAACTTCTGACAGTAAGGCCCGCTACTGCCTTACAATCCTCCACCAACCCGGACTTGGCACCGTGGTGGAGTGTTAGATAATGTTATGAGGTTCGAGCGGGAAGAATGCCAGATGTAAAATAAGGCTTAAGTACCTACAGTCTGTTAGCTTTTAGAATATACCTCGGGCTGTAGAGTAGGCTTCGGTTTTCGCCGAAGGCACACGAGTGTAATACTACTTCTTGCCGTGTATAAAACTTTTCTTCACTATTTTGAAAAGTTATGTAATATTACGTGTCATCCACCAACCCGGACTTGGCTTGGTGGTGGAGTATGGCCTAACCTTCCTGCGATGCAGGAAGAGACCCGTGCCCCAACAGTGGGGAGTACAAGGGTTGATATCGAATCAAGAAATCAAAATAAAAACACAGTTTTTTTTTCGTAAAATATTATAGAAGATATTCGGGATAAAGAAGCATTTTTTTATACTTTTGCATGCGAGTCTCTAAAATTCATATAAAATTTGTTCAATAGAGCCATATTAGTCCGGTAATGGTCATTTCATTCACACTATCGGTAGTCTAGTAACCAATCGCATTGCAATGCTACTTAACTCCGCCTCGCGCGATTGGATCTTCTTCGCGAGAGATGCCTATTTAAGGTCTGCGCAGACGATACCCCCCGGAATGACATTGTACTGCTATTGCTTTGTAGACTACCAAGTTGAGGCAAATGACAACCATTGTCCTGCTTATACCATTCTAATGAAAAACTATTTAAGTATTAGACTCTAAGGCCTGATCTAGTATCGTATATAGAAAATTTCTTCCTTAGGAAATGAAGCTTTTTTTAATAAAATGTATTTGAAATTTCAGCGCGCAATATAATTAAAAAAAAACATTCGTATCTGCACGTCACACTTATGCACTGTGCCATTGCCACAAGAACCTTCAAAGATGAATATTCTTTACTGTACACTGGAAAAACAACCAAAACAAAATAATTACAAATGTACATAGTACAATTGGAGGCCTTATTGCTAAAAGCAATTTCTTCCAGACAACCTTACGATGGAAAGTTGATGAAGGAAATTAAAAAGATACGCGTGTGCTAAATTTGTTTATGCTTTAATATCACAAAAACAGCAAAATTTTTATGGTTAAATTAGTTTGTTCAGAAAGTATATGTAAATTTTGAGTCGTCAGTTTTTTAAGGCCCTGTATAAGTTTATCAACGCCACATAAAGAGATACGAACAACTCTATCATAAAAGCGTGTTCAGCTCAAACGGTGAAGTTGGACGTAATGAAAGCTTACCTAACCTCATCCGCATAAAAATTTCGCTCTTAAAAACAATAATAATTATCTTAACTAACAGCCCTATTCTTAATAAGTTTTTATAATCTTGTCCATTTTGTGCTACTAGAAAAAAATCGTGAACTGACTATGCTACAAAATTCTACGATCTAGGGAGGATAATATTAGCTAGCTGTATAGTATCTAATGTCCCGTCCACAGGATTGTTACTTTTCGTGGAACATTATTTTGCAACATACCTGTACAATCAACGTTACATTATGTTACAGTGCTACACAAGAAATAAGCCTCGCGGATGTACCTGCGCAGATGACCAAATTTTGGATGTGCGGCAAGTTGATCGACCAATCAGATAGTTGCATTTTATGGCAGGCCGCGCGCCTTTGTTGCTATTGGTTGATTCAACGTCATCGATGCAGGTGACTATTAGTTTGGCAATATTAGCGTGAGCGAAATAGGTAGCGCTACTGCGGCAATCAATTCTGCACCTTAACCGTATCGGTTAAAGATCATGTTGAATGTACTTATAGCTTCGGGTACTTTCGTTACACTTCTTAGTCTTCTTAGTCTGCGCGAACGTAGATTCCCGAAGGGACTTTTATGATGTGTAGTACCCATATTGCAAGGTTTGCTCTTCAAAAATTAGCAATAATGATTCAGATTTTTACGCAGAGAATGTTAATTTAAAATCGTCGCTCAGCAAACAGCAGCGCTCGAGTCGAAATTTGGAATTGGGTGCAGATTTTAAGCGCGCATCGTTCAACCGTTAAGGTGCTTGGCTACCAAGACAGAGGTCATGGGTTCGATTCTTTCATCGCCACCGATTCTGGCTACCGTAAATTTGTACGAGTGGCCTCAGTCTATAGGTACGTTTTCACGTCCTAGCCTGGTTACCATAGTACATGGTTTCCTAGTTTGCGATCAGGTCAAGTGATTGATTGTATTGTGTGGAAGTTATTATCTTCTATAATGCAAAAATGAATCGCGGAATCTGTTGGTAAGCGCAAATCTCGAGAGCAGCTGAACCGATTTCGATAATTCTTTTTTTAGAATATTCCTTGAAAGAATCGACTGTTAGGCGGTACGAAGTTCGCTGGGTCAGCCAGTTACCTATAAGATTAAAGTATTCAGACTAATCAGCGGCCGTTGTTAAACAAATTGTAACACCGCACAAATATTTTATGTATGGAACACGGCAGAAACTGTTTACGAAATTAAACACTTTTTTGCCTCTACAAAGGGTATTATCTATAATATAAAAAGAATCGCTGAATGTGTTGGTAAGCGCAAATTTCGGGAGCAGCTGAACCGATTTCGCTAATTTTTTTTTCAGAATATTCCTTAAAGTATGAGGATGGTTCTTACTGAGAAAAATAAATAAAGAATCGACTGTTAGGCGGTACGAAGTTCGCTGAGCCAGCTAGTTATAAATATTTTTGAAATCTAGTCTCGCTGACTTTTCCCGTCGCCTTGAAGCGGAGGTAGCATGTCGGTGTAGTACGCCGGATTCTCAATCGGAGGGTCGTGGATTCGAACCCCGGCATGTACCAATGACTCTGTTTTTTAAGTTATGTACATTTGCGAAGTATAGTAGCAAAGCCCACTCGCTGACGTTGAAGGAAAACATCCTAAGGCAACCTTAGTGTCTGAAGTGTTAAAGTACAGCGCTTGCTACGACGTCGTCGTCAGGCTATACTAGTCCACTGCTGGACATAGCCCTCTCGAAGACCGCCACGTTGTGCTACGTACAATGGACCAACTATGAGGCTAATTGCGAAAGTTTTAGGTCTAACAAGCTTCCCATTGCCTTCTGTCTGCTTATGATGAGCATGGTGAATATTATGTTGGTAATCTGCCACCTGCCAAGCCTACACCATCTAAAAAACAACGCCCCCAGCGTCCGATTGGTCCCTTCACCCAATTAATGCGAGTGAAGGTGCCAGTGGACGCTGTATAAATAATTATGTAGATGCAAAGGTCAATAGATCTGCCACCCTGCAGTTATGTCTTCCATCAGCTGAGCTTTAGTTATTAAACAGAGTCCTATTAGTACATATGGCAATGGTTTATTGGTAGTCTTATCTTATTTTAAAGTCGCATGGCTTATCGTCCGACATTGTCAATGTAATGTGTCGCAACCCTAATAGTGCTTAGGGTTAGTTGATTATTGATTGAGGGTAGTCTGAAACCTTGTCAGCCTAAGTTGCGAACGGGTGCCAGCCATTAGTCTTCTCGTGACCACGTTGACTGTAAGGTCGTCGAAACGTCGAAGTAAAATAGCAATAAATTACTACGCGATTAAGCCACGAAAATATTCTACGTGTTCAAGTCGCGAAAGTTTAAAATATGTTATTGGTAGTCTTGTAACCAATCGCATCCCGTGATATTATCAGTGCAACTTATCTTGGCACTTCGCGCGATTCGATCTTCTTCGCATGGATCGCGTCTTAGATTGGAATCACATTGTAGTATTGCCATTGCATGGTAGACTACCAAAAAGAGGCAGATAACGGCTGCCGTACTACGTAATTCATTGAACTAAAAAACTATGTAAGTATTAGACTCTAGGACATCTAATGAGACACCTATGTTCCCTTCGGCCGCGTATGATACCAGAGTTTGGTATTATGTAGGCTACATAAGAAATATAAGGTTAAAACTCAGTTACTCTTTCACTTAAGTAGTTTTCAATCACTAAAGACTATTATGCGTCACATAGCCCTACGAATTCGCAAATGTAGGTAATTTTGGAATTCCTTGAAAAGATTTTCAAGATTTTCCTTGAAAACCATGATACATGCCCGCACGGGGGTTCGAACCTCCTTTAAATCCGTTGTTCCACCCACTGAGCTACCATTGCTTCATTTGTAGTAGCAATACTGCACGCTAACCGTGCAAGAAAACATCGTGAGGAAACCCGCTGCTTGGTTCGGTAAGCACGTATTGACTAGTCTTTCCTGTGGGCTAGCCTAACTAAGCAGTCAGGACTATATAGTAGCTGGGCGAGCCTACACCATCTAAAAAACAATGTCTCAGGGACGCCGCCTCAGAGTGGTCCCTTCGCCCAACTGGTGTGAGCGAAGGTGCCACTAGACGCTGCATAAATCATCTCATTACGTAGGAGCATTACGCGGCAGTCGTTAAGCCTTATGGGCGGCTTGATAACTTCTGACAGTAAGGCCCGCCACTGTCTTACAATCCTCCACCAACCCCGACCTGGCCTCCTCGGTGGAGAATGGCCTAACCTTCCTGCTATGCAGGAAGAGACCCGTGCCCCAGCAGTGGGGACATACAAGGGTTGATAACGAACGTAGAAGCAAAGGCCAATGAACCCAAAGAAGTCTGAGAATCACTAGAAGTATTCAGTGCTACAGCAGCCAGTACCAATGGGCGATTAAATTGATGGGCCTCTCAGGAGCTTAGTGCCGGCCTCACGCGAGCCCTTACGCCAGAGGCTCCAGCTGGGTCGGCTTCCTCGCCGCTAGAGACACGCATCCCTCTGCCCTCACAGCCCTCAGTTGTCCTTCGAGGGCTGGATGGACCAGCCGAGGATGCGACGGTCGAAGCCGCAGCTGAAGAAGTTGACGCTGGGCGAGATCTCCTCGGCCCAGGCCACGGAGGTGACCATGCGGCGGTGGCCCTGTGGGAAATTTCATGTGTTTACTGTATCTTTAATTTTATCTTCGACGAAACTGACCTATTCCATGTTGCAGTTCAGAAGAGCGGCTCTTTTTGTGTTGTGTTATATAGAACACTTATTATAGGTTAAAATATACTTAATTATGAACAAGTGTCTGGATCCACGTACTCGTGAATCCGTGCTTTAGTAAAAAAAAATGGTTGTTCCAATTCACTTATATGTAGTTATAATTTTGGTAAATTAGAATAAAGATATTATTTTCTAGTATAAATAGCATACATATCGCATTAGGCTAAGCCTGTAATGGTATGTATTTGTGGAAAGTAAATAAAATGAAATAAAAAAATATCTAAAGAACGCTACTAAGTGCTCAGTAGTAAAAGTATGCGTTTTATATTTTACTAGCTGTGCACCGCGGTCCATCGATTTTCCCATGCGAATAAGACATTTTCCCGCAGTAAAACGTAGCCTATGTGTCAATCTAGGGTGTGAGGTAACTCAGTACAGGGCAGGGCAGTTGAGGCAGACGTAGGCCCCCACCGCATGCTGCGACGCAGCTATCGCTCCTTTCCTTGGCCATTCTCGCGCATAACAAGTCTTTCAATGTCTTTTTTGAATAGTCTGGATGATTTGTATCATACAAACAAGGTTCACAGCGAACTAATTCAATTAAATGTTCTGTCATTGCAACAAAATTGTTAGTAAACACGCATCACGTGCACGCGTCGCGCAGAAATCTGTGCCGGCACTGCAACGAGACGCAGAGCAGGGCAGACACATGTCTGCGTCGCACGTGCCTGCGCCGCAGAGTACGTAGCTCATTGACGTTCCATGCTTTACAAAATCTGCGCTGCGCTGTGCTGCGTCGCCTGCGTCTCAGCATGCGCCCAGCCACAGTGTCGTCTAGTCAAAATAGCGTCCACGTAGCCGTCAAATGCACTTTGTCCAAGTTGACTTTTAGACTGTGTCAACGTCGTTATCGTTATCAACCCTTGTAAGTCCCCATTGCTGGGGCACGGGTCTCTTCATGCATCGCAGGAAGGTCAGGAAGGAAGGAATAGAATAATTCCTGCATAGAAGGAAGGCCAACCCGGACTTCACCCCCGTGGTGGTGTATGGCCTAACCTTCCTGTGTCAACGTGGCTTGAATTTTTTTATTTCGGTGAATTTCAGTTTTTCTTAATTTTGTCTTTGTAAAATCAAGGCAAACTTCAAAGGAGATCGGGCCGCAGAAACACATCGTGGCTCAAAAATTTTGCAGAGTTGTTCAACACGGGAAATATAGAATTCTTCCGAGCTCTAACATCACGGGACAAAATAGCTACAATGATAGCAGACTACCGATAGGAAATGCCACCAAAAGAAGAAGTTAGTAAAACAAGTATATAATTTAATACATTCCGTTCTATGTGAAGAAGAAGATAGAGGTATAGAAATTCTTCTACCGCCACCAATTAACGTTTAAAATACAATCACTTTTCCATAGCAACCAGTTGTCCTGGTGTTCCAAGTTAATTCTAATTAATTCTAGAGTCGGCAGACTAAAGGACATAAAGTGAAAATATCATTAAATTATTGTTCTATTCAACATAAATAATTAAAATAGTAGTTTGCTTATTTCTTGTAAAACAACAAACGTATGTGCTCAATTCACAGTTTCACGAGAGCTCTCTGGTAATATAATCTTACTAGCTTTTGCCCGCGACTCCGCCCGCGTGGATTTTTTTTTGCAACCCCGTACACTCCCTTAAGGGTTAAATTTAGAAAAACGGCGAAACACGTGTTCAACCATTTGTGTTGAAGAGTATTTCTTTAAGTTTCAACAAAATTAGACAACATTCTTTATACCTCCCCCTCCCTACAAATTTTGGCAACCCTTTCCGCCCCTTAGGGGTTGAATTAAAAAAAAACAGGTCTTATTCCTTGCCTACATTATATGACCCTCTGTGCAAAATTTCAGCTTCCTAGGTCCAACGGCTTCGGCTGGGTGTTGATGAGTGAGTCAGTCAGGACTTTTATTTATATAGATGATCTTATTAAATGCTACGGAAGAGCGGAGTCACCTAGTACTGGCATTGTATGCTTAAAAGGTGCGTCCAAGAATATTATGTACCGAAAAATTATGAAGATAAAGAATAAAGATTTTTGCATTGTATTTGTATAATCACAATCAGTTACCAGCTGACCCCGCAAATGTTGAATCCACGACCTACCAAATATATACAATTAAAACCGGTGAAGCAGCTTCGAGAGGAGTTTGATAACGAACACTGTGACACGAAATTTTATAATAGGTTCTTTTTACAGTCCCAAAAAATTGTGTTTTGGACTTAGGTGCTTGAGTCTGCCGACCCTACGATTATGTGTCAGTAAAAAATGGTATTAAAGGAAGGCCAATGAGACGTGATAAAGAATGTAAACAATCGGACCGTTACTGAGTTACATTGCGATAGTGAGCGATTATTATTCTGTCCTTGTCACACGTACCGTATACGTGTGACAAGGACAGAAATAATAATCGCTCACTGATGGCGTCATTTGATCGACGACAGCTGTCGTTGCGTATTTCGTGGTACAGGAAAACTTTCAGTACGGCAGTTGTCAACATTTGGTGCCATCCGGCATTTTGTGAACTATAATAGTTCATTCCTGTTTAGATTGCATTCGAAGTTTCGTTTCCGTATTTACTAAGTTTATTGTATTAAAAAGTTAAAATTACTTTGCTGAATTCCGCCAAAAATCCCGCTAAGCATGCGGTTAGCTAATGCACCGCCCTCCCTCCCATGGTGCTTGTGGGATTTTTGGCGGAATTCAGCAAAGTAATTTTAACTTTTAATGCTATTATGGACTTCCGCAAAGTAACGCCTGATTCTATACGACATAAGTTTATTGTGTTTATTTAATACGTTACTGTTAGTTTTCTTGTTGATTTTTGCTGTTATTGTAATTAGTTGTTGGTTTTAATTATAGAATCACAGCCTGGCGGCTATAGACAGCCTAGGACTCTTCCGGTGAACCATGTTTGACTAATACAGACGACAGCGATTAGAATAGGGAATCCGAAATTTGTATAACTATAATTGATTCAAATAAAAATGTTTTGAACCCCTGAAACTTTGTTTACATTCTTTATCTCGTCTCATTGGCCTTCCTTTAGTAAGGTTAGCAAGATAATTACTTTGCTGGGTACCTGCCGACTGGAGCGCGGCAGCCGCGCCAACCGCTGGCCTTGCAGGTCAAACAGACGCACCTGCGAATTGATAGAAGAAATCAGAAACTTATTTCAACTTTGAGGATTTACAATGTTTCAATCGAAGCGCTCGTGGTCTAGTGAAATGCTCGTGGCCTACCTGAACCGAGTGATTGGAATCGATCACTTGAGTTAAGCAACAACAGGCGCGGTCAGGTCAGGTAGGGTGACCGTCCCGTAACTACCGCTAGCGGCATTTTTCTGAGCGCTTCCGTGCTTCGCAAGGCACGTTAAGTAGTTGGTGCCGGCGGTCATGCAATGGCAGTGTTAAGCGCTCGATAACTTCTAACTATAAGGCCCGCCACTGTCTTACAATCCTCCACCAGCCCGGACCTGAGCCCCGTGGTGGAGTATGGCCTAACCTTCCTGCGATTTAGGAAGAGTAATTAACATCTGTCTGTTTTCTCTTTAGGCACTGACACTAGATCAATCGTTTGTTGACTGGTAGAAAATGCATTTATTTATTATGCCAATTCGATGTAAGCACATTGCGTAGTTCTCTTCCTACTTGTTAATCTGTGGGTTCATCGACTTTGCAATGAATCAAAATGTCATAGTATTGTTACGCTTTATTGCACAAAAATTAAGAAACAGAAAAATAACAAGTAAGTGTTGATGTACAAAGGCGGACTTATTTCAAAAGAAATTTCTTCCAGCCAGCCTAAGAAAGATTCTGACCAAAAAACAGAGAGCGGGAGATGGCAAATATAGCTAAACAAGAAAAATTAAATCTCAAATCACCTATTTCAAGTTAATAGTTACCTATAGTAAACCAAACCATAGAATTGTAGGTTTATGAAACAGGCTAAAGTTCGCTCACCTGCCGGTTGTCGTGGGGTATGGCGATAAGTCCGCCGCCGCTGACCGCTACGCGGTTCACGGACGAGTCCGACCGGATCGTGGCGAGCGCCGAACGCATGTTGCGGACGTCCCACACCTGGGGGCAGGAGGCGATGAATTCATTGTAAATTCCAATAAATAATTATAAGCAAAGAAATAACAAATAAGTACATTTGTTATTTCATTGCTTATAAATATTTATTGCTACATATTATTATCATATTATGTGCATTGTTACTTAGGTATTCTATATTGACCTCTGTGTCGTAGCGGTAGCGCGTCTGCCTACCATGCAAGAGGTCCCGGGTTCGAATCCCGGCTGGGAACAAAAAAAAAACCCCAGGTCTTGGATGTTTACATGTTTGTGATGTCGTTGTTTCTGGTTCCCACGACACAGGGTATCCTAGTGTGAGACCAGAAGCAATGTATGTGCCAGTATGTAAATGTTAAATAAGTATATTTCACAGCATATTCTATTCTATTGACGTAGTTTTATAAATATTATTTTTTAAGTAAGATATATTCTATAATGTATGTATAAATAGAAGAATAGATGCTGACTGAAAATCAGTGTTGCAGGCCCAGCCTGCAGCAAATGCTGAGTCAGCTAGCTGTTTGTGGCTGCGCAGATACAATGCCCTTCTAAATTGTAAATGTTTGTTTTATATCCTAATCTTTGTTTTATTATTTTTTTCTTTGTTCTTTCTTTTCTTATTTGTCTGTATTATTTTAATATCGTGTTACATTGTGTTATGTGTATTGTATCTTTGTGGCTTCAAATGTCTCTCTCTAAATGGGGCGTTGAGGCCCCTGAGAGGCTAGAGTTTGTTATATAAATGTTGCATAGTTAGTAAGACCTGAGATTACCGCAGTAAGCCTCATAGTTGAGCCATTGTACGTAGCAAACGCTGAGGTATGTTAACGCCCTACATTAGGGTTTCCTCACAATGTTTTCCTTCGCGGTTAGCGAGTGGTATTACCTTTAGTAGTAAGGCCGCCACTTGTTCTGTACTGTTACTTTTTTTAAGCCTCTTGTGTAATCCCGGTTTTGTTCTGCTGATGTTATAGTAGATAGATAGATCACAAATTATTGTTTGTTACACTTTAACAATCATTTGTGATGTTATAGTTGATAGATAGATAAATATAATATTCATCTATCTACTATAACATCACAAATTATTGTTTGTGACACTTTGCACAACAAAACCATAATAGGAACTTAAATAACATACAATGTAATAAAAATTACGTACAAAGGCGTACTAAAGATCAACAGATTTTTCTTTCCAGCCAGCCTAAATGCACATAACTTAGAAAACAAAGTCATTGGTACACATACCAGGATTCGAACCCAGGACCTCCTGATTAAGAAACCGGCGTTCTACCGCTCCGCAGCCACCGCTTCGGGTTTGTTACATTTGATTGGTTAAAAAATGGTTGCGATCGCGATGCTACCGAGTGAAATAGATTGCAATAAATTGATCTCAATTGAAGTATTTAACTTCAATGTACAGACAAACATTATATAATAACGTTCTGGTTATTAAACGAACCGCAAAGCAAGACTCAAAGTCGAGTCTTCGTTTCCTTGTTATTCCAGCTAATAATAGAATAACATTCGGTTACGTATGTAAGAACAGTTTTGATACTATAAAATTACCGTGCAAACCTTGTTAACCTTGAAAAGTAGTAAACAGTTCGAGTCTGCCTGACGTCGTTGGGGATATAAAAAACTAATTATAGGTATTTTTTAGACTCAGCAAATAAGTTTAATTTATTCTCTATAGAGCTCCGTTATCTTTGCAACTTACCTTTACGGACCGGTCGTCTGATCCTGAGACGACTTTGTCTTCGCGGGTGAAAACCGCTGACGTCACGCTCCTGTGAATGTTTTTGATTAGTGGTTTTGTAAGTATAAGAATGACGGAGATCCATACGTCTCGCTTAGGAATGAAGCCTTTAGGTTTGCATGTACAATTGATCTAAATTCAAAAGCGTTCGGTAAAACCGGTATCTTTCAAACAATAAACAATTCACCTGTCTTTGTGATAAATTGTGAAGTAAAAGAACAATTATTGTTACTAATAACAATAATAATTGACTTACTTAACGAATCGAAACTAAAGCCTATACTTCGTCAAGAAGATCGAAGTTTGCTGAAAGAAATTGTCTTTTACAGAAACAATTTTGCCCCTGTATATTTTTTCTCTTTTTTTTCCTTTAAGTTTCGTGTGCAATAATCTATATTTAACAGTAATACAACGCATAGAGTAAGCCAGATTTAACACTCATTTAGGAGGTAACATTCCGCAAAGAGTAATAAGGAGGGTTATTTAAAATTCCACCCCTAAAGGTACGAAAAGGGGTAGTAAAGTTTGCACGAAGGAATCATTTACGCTATGAAGCAGTGAGCAAAAGCTGTAGTATATTAATGCTGAATAATTCATTGCATTCCGCAACTATATATATATATTATAACTATTGATATTTATATCATTGTGGATCATTCAGGGCAGGCAACCATATACTCAAAGAAGGTTTTTACGATGGATTGATATAAACCCTTGGATGTCCCACTGCTGGGGCAAGGGTCTCTTCCCGC
Organism: Yponomeuta sedellus; assembly: GCA_934045075.1. Taxonomy (NCBI): domain Eukaryota; kingdom Metazoa; phylum Arthropoda; class Insecta; order Lepidoptera; family Yponomeutidae; genus Yponomeuta; species Yponomeuta sedellus. The sequence continues at coordinate 9,274,058 of OW203741.1, read as the reverse complement.
ATCGCAGGAAGGTTAGGCCACGAGGGCCGAGTCCGGGTTGGTTTTACGATGAAAGGCGGTCAGAATAACTCACTCGGTGTGTCCCTGGAAGACGGAGACTATTCGCCACGGGGGCCGAGTCCGGGTTGGTTTTACGATGGAAGGCGGTCAGAATAACTCACTCGGTGTGTCCCTGGAAGACGGAGACTATTCGCCACGGGGGCAGAGTCCGGGTTGGTTTTACGATGAAAGGCAGTCAGAATAATTCACTCGGTGTGTCCCTGGAAGACTATTCGCCACGGGGGCCGAGTCCGGGTTGGTTTCACGATGGAAGGCGGTCAGAATAACTCAATCGGTGTGTCCCTGGAAGACGGAGACTATTCGCCACGGGGGCAGAGTCCGGGTTGGTTTTACGATGGAAGGCGGTCAAAATAACTCACTCGGTGTGTCCCTGGAAGACGGAGACTATTCGCCACGGGGGCAGAGTCCGGGTTGGTTTTACGATGAAAGGCGGTCAGAATAATTCACTCGGTGTGTCCCTGGAAGACGGAGACTATTCGCCACGGGGGCCGAGTCCGGGTTGGTTTTACGATGAAAAGCGGTCAGAATAACTCACTCGGTGTGTCCCTGGAAGACGGAGACTATTCGCCACGGGGGCCGAGTCCGGGTTGGTTTTACGATGGAAGGCGGTCAGAATAACTCACTCGGTGTGTCCCTGGAAGACGGAAACTGAGTGTATGGGCTCGCGGAAGTCCCAGAGTCGGAATGTGGTGTCGCGCGAGGCCGTGACGACCAGCCGCGAGCTGTGGTGAGCCGACGCGTGAGTCAGCTCGTGGTCGTGACCTGGAAAAAATATCATTACTATTATTAAAATTCTTTATAGCACAAAACACATCGTGTGTGGTACAAAGACCGAACTTAATTCTAAGTAGTACTACTATCTTCCAGTCAACCTTTGGTTTGTGGATAGTGCAAAATACTAAAAGTATCGGCAACACTTATATATATTTTTTTAATATACACGAATATTTTTAGTAAGATAGGATAAGATACGAATATTCTTTATTGTACACTGGAAAAGAAACAAATACAAAATGATTACAAATGTACATAGTAAAATTGGCGGCCTATAATACATAGATACTTAAATTTACACAATACATATATAAATACTATACACATATAAATATATAAATGTCATGCCTGCCCCCTATTACGTAACAGTCCACCGTATTGGGTGATGCATCGTAACGTTTCCGAGGTGTCAGAATATGTATGTACTTGACCATTGCAGTGCCAGAAAAACTTAAAATTGGCACCAATCCTTGGTTGACTTTTGTAGAGTCTTTTTCCGCTGCCTTTTTCTCCACTACAAATTCGGCCCGAAGGCAGTGGCTAACATGAGAGTGTTAATTTGTTATTCTTTGCGTTGAAATAAATTATTAGTTTCTGATTTACATAACAGAGGCACAGAGCCATGATTCTGTTAATGTGTTGTAGTCCAATGACAACTGCATGCACGTGAAGATTTCATTTAATTGCTGCTTCGAGTCTACGCGCGCATCGTATAAAACGCCTTTACTATGTAAATTTAGACCAGGATGAGTAGTGAGGATTTGTACTTTTTTTAGCCACTCCAGTGGTCAAGAAAAAGAATATTATGACACCTTGGAAATATTCAGATGGATGACCCAATACAATGGACAGTTACATAACAAGGAAAGCAATAGAAAAACAAAAGAGATCGTCTCGCTCACCAGTAAGAACCTGCAAGCAGTCGCCGGTCTCCACATCGTAGAGGTTGGCCGTCCTATCCCAGGATGCCGTGATGACGTGATCGCCCCCCGTGAGCCAATCGGCGGCGACCACCACGCCCGAGTGGCCAATCAGCTCAGTGAGCGGCGTGCGTAGCACTTCGGGTCGGTCGCCGCCTTCGCCGAGACTCTCCTCGCCGCCACCCTCCAGTTCTTCTTCCGAGGATTGGCCTCGCTGGTGTGGGAAAAAGGACAAGGTAATGATACTTATATCCCGTCGATGGCACAGGGCCTTTATAGAAGTTCTCTATTTGCTATGGTCTTCAAGGTTGTCTCAACCCGAACCTAAAGTTGTTGCCTGAGAAGTCAGTCATGTAAGCCAGGTGCTTTTTGGAAGCCCCGTCATTTGTCTTCCCAACGGTTGCCACGACTGGATGAATGATGATGCAACCTATTGTCCTAGAGTGTGTGACCGAGCCACCCCCAGTTCCCAGTGAGTAGTTCCCCATACAGCTAAAACCACACGCTAACATTTCTTTGACTCAATCACATGAGCATGCTTCGGACAAAATTGGTCTAGACGAAATGAAAAGGTTTTATTCAAAGTAGCGCATTAACTGTGGCTTAATGAACGTTACAATTCAAACTAGGTGCCCATTTCAAAATCTAGATCATTTTGGAGAAAAAATGGACAAAAAAAATCCAAACTTAGTCTTTTCAAAGTCCTTAGTTAACATAGTTTATTAAAAACATAGAAGTCATACATTGTACTGGCTTTAATTCCAGACCTCGTTGTCATCTAAATAATCCTTTATGTTATAGTAGCCCTTTTGGCACAAAGAGTGCTTAACATATTTTTGAACCGCGATTCAGGCAAGCTTAATATATAGAGAATAGCAAATTAAAATTACGAGGCTTGAACACTCACTCTCAAGGAGGGAAATAATCTACTGAAGATTCTGAGTTCAACAAGGAGGAAGATCGTAGTTGGAGACTTAAAAACAACGAGAAAATCGAAGACCTCGTAGTCGGGGACTTGAGAAGAACCAGAAAATCGAAGACCTCATTTCCGAACCCAATATTATCGGAGAAACAAAATCCCACCTAATGCGTTGGTTCGATTACTTAAAAAAGGACTAAGACGTTATATTAGGGTCTACCGGCCTACGCCCGGATTGCCGAACACTAGCAACTAAGTGGTCAAGGACTTGCGTGACCTGCAAGCTGGCGACTGGCGCAAGAGATGACTTCCTACATCGGAGGTCAACGCCCACTACGAGTCGCCGAGTCAGCGGAGTAAGTTATTAATCAACTGACTTACCTATGAGCCTGCTAAGTAGTTATGCGCCTTCTTCTCAGGCTACCCTCAACTCAACCGATTTTGTCAAAAATGTATGTTATTACGAAATATACATAACTGAATGTTATCATACGTAATGTAAGTTTAAATTAGTATTAAATCCATTATTTATCGGTCTTGTTAACTTTATAAGTTTTAATAGGCTATGTAACAAGCCTGCGAAACAATTAGTGTCAAGCTAGTTTAGTCTAGGATTATATGTACACTGGGTTGTAAACATACCGGTACTGAAATAAAGAAATTTTGAAACTGAACTGAATCAACTGACCGGCAGATCCCAGTTGACAGCGGCCTGCCACACGTGGGCGGTGGTGTCCCCGCTGCCACTGAGGGCTATGTCGCGGCTCGGGTGGAAGCGCACGGAGTTGACGGAGCCCGTATGACCCGTGTACTGCAGCAGACATTTGCCCCACTCCACGCTCCAGATGGCAGCCGTGTGGTCTGTCCGGGATAATATAAGTTTTATTTGCTGTCATAGAAAGAGATAGATAGATAGATAGATAGATAGATAGATAGATAGATAGATAGATAGATAGATAGATAGATAGATAGATAGATAGATAGATAGATAGATAGATAGATAGATAGATAGATAGATAGATAGATAGATAGATAGATAGATAGATAGATAGATAGATAGATAGATAGATAGATAGATAGATAGATAGATAGATAGATAGATAGATAGATAGATAGATAGATAGATAGATAGATAGATAGATAGATAGATAGATAGATAGATAGATAGATAGATAGATAGATAGATAGATAGATAGATAGATAGATAGATAGATAGATAGATAGATAGATAGATAGATAGATAGATAGATAGATAGATAGATAGATAGATAGATAGATAGATAGATAGATAGATAGATAGATAGATAGATAGATAGAGAACACTTTATTGTACATAAAAATGGAAATTACACAGATATTTCTTAACCTAAGAGTACAGACGGCGGCCTTATCACTAAAAGTGATCTCATCCAGACAACCTTCGGATCAACTGGACTAATACATTAGAGAAGGAAGTAGATGTACAAAAAAAAAACATAGAAAACATTAATTTCAGAGGTTCCAAATACATGCCTCAATAACAGTTTGAATAAATAAAATTATCAACAGATACATACAAATAATTTACATAAATAAAAATAAAAAATAAATATTATACATAAATACATAAATAATTAACAAAATATACACATTCAAAGGACATAAGTAGAACACAACAACAGCAGGACAATATTACAAAATTAAATAATAACAGTATTACAGTGTAGTAGTGAGATAGAACTCCTTTACCATAGCCTTAAAAATGGCAAGGAAGAGCACACTAAAAAGAAAAATACACAAATACAAACATATAAGCGGCGGGCGTGCACGCAGCGACTAATGAATGTTGATGAAGGAAACGAGGTTTTTGTAAAGAAGTCCCCGTATCCTTGCCCCGGCTTAACGAATGATTAAAAAAACATGAAAAAATTTATGGCAGTAGCAAACACAATGAAGCTGTAAGGAAAACTATCACCACTAAGTAGGCTTTACAAGTTGACAAGTAATTTTTTTTTTTTTTTGCACAAAATATATTCTTTATTTTAGATAAATTAATTACAATCAAATTACATTAAACTAAGAAAATTAAGGAATAATAATTATAACAATAAAAAAACATCACAAATTTCAACATAATTAAAATAAGATTAATTCACAAAAAGTTTCGTCAGAACTAAAAATAGAAAATTTAAACAAAACATTCAAAGAAAAACAAAAAAAACACTAAGAGAATAAGCCGCCCCGGGACACATCTGACCCAAAGGTGCCCACTACGCTGGCGGCGTTACCTCGCTGCACTGCAAGGGAAATTCTTTGCATAAGATATGCCCCAGAGCGGCAGTCATAGCCACGGTCCCTCAAGCGACGTCCTATTTCCCTCACAAACGCCTTCCCCTGCACTCCCCAGACTCCAGTTGTCTCTATCGCTAGAGGCACAAAAATGTACTGGCCCAAAAGCGCAGAATACTTTTGGACCTTCAACCTAGCAGCCTCTTCTGCCGCCGCGCCCGGAGTCGACGCGGTAGACGCTAAGTGAGAAGGGGCAAAAGTGCAGACACACGTAGCGTCCCAAAGCAAGGAGCGCCCCTTCTCCCACGGTATCATTGTCAAGCCATCCGGACGTTTTCCATCCGAACGACAAAGACCCGGAGGCTCCAGAACGCAAGGAATATTTGCTGTTACGAGAGCCCGCCTAACAATTTCGTTTATAGAGAAATGCCTAGAATCATTATAAAAGTAAATCTTCATATGTTACTGAATTCTAACATACGTATAATAATATAATATATTTTATAATATAAAAAAATGTATGTTAGAATTCAGTAAGTCTTTATATACGAGTACTAGAGCTGCATCTTAAATCGGATGGGATTTGAAAAGCTGACTTAGACAAAACATAGTCTCCTGTCACTCTTTCGCCATTCATAAAAATAAGTTTTGAAGTTTATTTAAAACACATTTTCACAAAATAAACTTGTAAGAAACAGGATCTTTCTTAGGTCAGTTTGCCTTTGATTAAGTTGACCTTTACACAAGGCTGACCTTGTTAATCGCGCAAGTCGAAGTTGTAAAAAGCTATTTAATGGCATAATAATGATGTAACAAAATGTTGCAACCCATAATAATGTTACTGATGTAGTCTTATATTGCATACAGTAAACAATGATTTTATATGTTTCTGCATTATTTTATATATGAAACTTCCCACCGAGTGAAAAGAGCTTTTACCTTGACATCTTTAGTGGTGGTTGTGCAACCAGTTCCAATTGGAATTAATTTAAGGTTTCCTGGAAAAACCCCTTACAGAGATAAGCGCGCCTTTTTGTTTTATAATATCCTGTTAAAAATTTCAATAAACTTGTGCAATCTCACTAATATTATAAAGGCGAAAGTTTGTGAGTGTGTACGTTTGTTACTTTATTAAGTCTAAACGGTTGGAGCGATTTTAATAAAATTTGGTACGTAGTTATCTGATACCCTGGATTAACACATAGGCTATGTTTTACTGCGGGAAAATATCTTATTTCCATAGGGAAATCGATAAACCGCGAGTAACACCGCGGGGCACAGCTAGTAAAGTATATCTATAATATAAAAATGAATCGCTAAATGTATTGGTAAGCGCAAATCTCGAGAGCAGCTGAACCGATTTCGCTAATTCTTTTTTTTTTGGATATTCCTCGAAGTATGGTTCTTACGGAGGGGGAAAAAAAAATTAAGAATCGTCTGTTAGGCGGTACGAAGTTCGCTGGGTCAGCTAATATAATTATTTAGCTCATTCACAGGTAATTATTATATAATTATCTGTGAATGCAATTGATTGGTTGTTTTACACACCAATGAAATGAAATTGATACTTGTTTGGAGATTTATTAAAAGCGAAACAAAGAGCCAAAAAATGGCATGGCATGCCTTGCACAAATTCTTCAGCTTTGGACAATCGCGGGGACGGCAAACCACCCAATTATGGTCATCAATAAAGAGTTACTTACCAGCAGACGCAGTCCCGATGAGAGCCTGTCCCGGCCGGCAAGCCGACACGTCCCAGATGCCATCCTTGTGTCCGGTGAACTCGCGCACAAGCTGACAGTTGTATGTGGGAGCTTTGAAGCTGGACACAATCTTGCTGGTCTGCACCCGGAGCTTGTGACTCGCTTTCACTTTCTGCGAGTTGGTTTGGGACACTGAGGACAATATAATTATTATGAATGAAAAACAAATTAACATGTTCAGTGACATTTGTAATACAAAATGTGTCCCTGATGCCCCATTAATATGGTTAATTATTGTAGCTTAAAGTTGCTTGTGTAATTATTAAGCCGTTAAACACCACCATGTAGGTCACCGGTGACCTCACTCTGCCTTAGTATTTTCGCCTTGGCGTTTAATGTGTTAATATTTCTAAATTATAATACGAAAATTTCTAAATATTAGTTAGCCATAATTTATGTCCTTTACATGATTTGAAAAAAATTATTGATGTTTTATCAATTATCACACTCTCAGAACAATAACTAACGCATCACGCTACGTCGTATAGCGCGAAAAAAAAGCCAAGATCAATGTCGCATGATGGGCATTTAAGGTATTCAACATCAACTCATTATGTCCCCATCGAGGGGCACGGGTCTCTTCCCTGAGGAAGGTATACCTTCCTCAGGCAAGAAGATCACTCAGGCAGTCGCGACTACGAGCGATTTGGCAGCCGGGACTATGAGCGATTCGTGGATACATTCACTTAAGGTATTAAAAATATGAAATCGAAAATCTATATTCTGATAATCATTGTACTATCCTTGATGTCCAGGAAAAATCAATACGAAATTAATTAAACAATTGTAAATAATGTTGGTTTGATTTGTTATAGAAATAAATAAAAATGTACATTGAAAATATATATTTCATTTAGGTAGGTAGCCTACTCTCTTCATCTATCAGTTCTATACATACCATGGTTGTCTGGAAGAGATAAGATCGACAATTGTCTGAAGCAAAACATTAATGTATTTTACTTTCTAGTGTGTACATTAAAGACTTTTAATTGAATCTAAAGGCCGGTTTGCATGCTGTCTCTTATTTGTTTCACTCAGATGTTTTCAGACTAGGGTTGATGAGCATTCCTCTTCCTCTTCCTCAAAATGAGGAATATCCTCATATTTTTGAGATTCCTCATCCTTAAAAACCTATTTAGAGGCTAAAAATTTCACCCATGCCGGGATTCGAACCCGCAACCTCTGGCTATCCGTGCCAGCGCTCTACCAATTGAGCCAATGGGCGACTTACCGGCATCAGTGAAATTTCGAACCTCTTTACACTATTCTCTGTATTACGTATAGAGTATTAAATTTGTCCTTAGCACGGGTTAGTGCATTAAAAATAAAAAAACTGTATTCCTCATCCTCTTCCTGTTCCTCAAAATTTATTTATTATTATTTTTTTTTCTCTTTATTTAGGATACTAACTAACATTTATTTTAAAAAATTCCTCTTCCTCATATTTTAAGAGGAATTTAATAGGAAGGAGAGTTATAAGTTTTGTTGAAACAAAATGTGTCAGGTAGTGAGAGAGAGAGAAGTCTCCTGCATCCTCTTCCTCACCCTCATAGTCTGCCAGATTCCTCATCCTCATTCTATTCCTCAATATCGATTTTAAAAAATTCTTCTTCCACCTAAAAAGTTCTTCAACAACCCTATTTCAGACATATGAAATTGAGGTAGGTAGCGTGTAACTATGATTTGGTCAATCTAGGTGTGTTTCATATACCCTGTGATGGACTATACAGTATTAACTAGGAGTGATCGTTGCAAAGACGAACCGTTTTATAAGACCGTTTTGTGTTCCGCGACGATAGGACCGTTTTACGTTTCATTATAAAGCAGTGCCAGAGACTCTAAAGCAGTGCCAGCGTTCGTTCGTCGCGAGACCAGTCCTTAGATTATTTGACGCGGATATGTCCTTTAGTGCTATATTAATAGAGCCTAGAACGTAATGAGATCATTGCGACGTCGTCGTCGGCTCCTTGCTCGTTCCGTTCGTTTTGGTCTGTGATACAATAAAGTAATCTTTATGTCTATGAGTATACAGTTGAATATCGTGTAAAACAACTTATTTTTTCCGATGTTTCGTGATTTCGTCTCGTTCGCACTCGTTTGACCGTCCTCTGCGACTTGCTCGTTCGCATACAATGAAACCAGTTGCGAACGAGGACCGTTTCGAGGACCTGTTTTCGTTCCAGAAAAAACGGTTGCGTTTCGTCGTCGAAAAATCGGACAACGACCCACTCCTAGTATTAACACACCTCCTGCCTGATTTTAGTAATGAAAGACCATTAAGTGTGTACAATGTGCACATCACAGCCTTTTAGTATTAGGATGGCATGTAAACTTGCTCTGGCAAGTGATTGTGATTTTAAATTGTTTATTCATCAATGTAACTAACACAAGCAGGCAATTTCATCCTCTGTGCATGCAATTGCCAATCCATTCTGAACCAGAAGATGATTTCAAACCAGTTATGTGCAAAGAATAGGCAGTCTCTTTTTTACTGCTACAAAATTGTGGTTACTCATGAGGAAAAATAATGCTTCGTTTGAAACTGGTTGTGTGATACCATGATTTTTTTCCTGTTACGAAAGTTATGAAAGGTTGGTTGTGAGGCAGCCAAAGGGAGATAATCAGGTTGTCTCATGGTGTGGTTTTTACATTCATAATTGGGTGGTTTTTCTATAACATTGTGAGATACCAAAGTGTCTGCAAGGTATTCACAGTCCCCATTGAAAATCGCCATTGATGGGGATTTGTGAACTTTTTGTTCACAAATCCCCATTGGCGTATCTTAGTATTAGCAATGGGGATTTGTGAACAGAAAGTTCATAAATCCCCATTGGTATAAAAAAGAGGCCTGTCAGAGGCCTCATTGGTGGCTTGATAACTTCTGACAGTAAGGCCTTACTGTCTTACAATCCTCTATCAAACCGGCCTTGGCCCCTGTGGTGGAGTACTTATTTCACACAGCTCAGTGCTTGAAATTGTCACTACACTGTAGGAACTCAAGGTTATTAAGCTTATACTCTCTGTACATGGAGAGGACTGTGCAGGTGGCCATACCTAGGGTATAAGGGTGTTTGCAGAAGAAAAAAAGTGTTATCTAAGTTAGGTTATTTTTCACAACAACTAATTAAGAAAATTTCATGAAATTAACAATGCACAGTAAACTTACATTTCACTTTGGAATTCTTCCCTGTGTTTTCGAATTCTATATAGTCTGCATTTTGGCGGTCCCCCACGTAGCTTTCTCTTTCTAATCTCTCACTGAGGATGTCTATTTTCTCTTGCACTGTAAAGAGACATTAATATGAACCAATGCTGTGAACAAAGTCAGTATGAATATGAATCAGTTTGTGACATTGAAATTAATCAATAGGCGAGTTGTTTACTCACGGTTCAAGTTTTCAGTGTAGAGAAGGTCAAATTCTTTCTCTATCTGTGAAAACAGCTCGTGCAGACGTGACCGGAATACAGGAGGGATCGAAGTTTCGGAGTCTTCCATTTTAAGGTAGTTAGGCATTCCATCGGAGTTTTCGGTAAGGGCTTGGAGTCTCCGTTTGCTGGATTTCATAGTTTATGTTGTAACAGCAAGCAGCTGACTAACTATTACCTTGTTTAGCAATCCATTTGATAATTACAATGTATATAATAAAACGTCATGGCATGCAATTATATCTTATTAACGTTGTACTCGAAAAAACATGGACAAACGAAAAAAATGGGTTTAATTAACGAATTAATAAGAAAATAAAAGCAAGAACTTTTATTTCGCGTGGAACTCATGTTTTTTTTTTTTTAATAAAGGGTTTTACGGCCCTGGATCCGTGTCCTTTTGAGCCTTGAGTATTGTATTAGTTTTTTATAGTATTAGTTTTCAGATAAGAGCACTTATCACTTCCGTATCACTTCACTATAATGTTCAGTTTTTCCAGTCACTTTAAATTTTTATTCCACTGTTCATAATGAATTTATATAAGGGGGCGAAAAAGGTAGGATTGCTAAGTAGATTTGGAAGAAGAGTTGGTGTAGGGACACCCGTTTCGCAGCTGATTGTGTCAAGTTCCGTGATAAGTATTAATCTGTGCAATTTAAATTCTTGACAGTTGAGCACGAGATGGTTTAGGTCGGCGTTTTCAGTTCCACAGTAAATGCAGTTCGAATCTTGGGCTAGGCTGAGTCTATAAAGGTGAGCTTGGGTTTGGCAGTGGCCGAATCTCATTCTGTTTAGGGTGGTTATGTATTTCCGGCAGTTTATGTCTTTTTTCCGATGGTACCAAGGTTGGGCGGGCGGGCTTCCTTGGATGTCTCTATACCAGCTTCCTTTCTCTTTACTGATCTCATTCCAGTAGTTGCACCATATTGCTTTCAGATTCTCATTCAGATGAACATGGAGATCAGTAAATGGCAATTTGAGGTCTGTAGAGTGATCCTCGTCAGGGTCCAGATTTGCAGCTCGATCGACGACTTCATTTCCAGTGATACCCCGGTGAGCAGGTACCCACATTAACTTAACTACCTTACCACTAACTAACAAACTATTTAACAAATTCTTTATATTATAGATGAGATAATTTACATTATAACGAAGGCAGTTACCTTCTAAAGCTAATAATACACTGAGTGAGTCAGTAAATATAATTATATTACAAGTATCAATATTTTGAACGTAAATTAAAGCTTGATGGATAGCATAAGCTTCGGCGGTAAAAATGCTACATCTAGTGTCAATTTTAAAACATTTAGTTTTCTTTAACTGAGGGTCAAAAAATGCTGAGTTTACCCTATCAACTGTTTTAGAGCCATCAGTATAGATGGAATACAGATGATTATTTTCCAGGAAAGCAAGTAAATCTTGTTGGTTCGTAATGCATGGTTTATGTACAAAATTATTTTTCAATAGAATATCGAGATCCATCCTATAGAGGGGCCACAAATTATCCTGATGCAAATTTTTTGTTAAATCATTCAAATGTAAAACTATTCTTAATAAGGTTGGTATGTTACCATTTAATATCTGATTAAAATTTGCATAAGGAGCCACTGAATTGCCCAATTCAGTGGCATGCATTGGTAAAATGTGATCTAAGACAACTCTATTATTTTTAGTTAACATTTTCAAACAGAACCTTTCAGCTAGCTGTAGACGTCTAAGATGTAAAGGGGGAATGCAAGCCTCACATTGCATTGCATTAATTGGAGTAGAGCACATAGCCCCTGTAATAATTCTCAAAGCTTTATTCTGAATAACTTCTAATTTCTTCAGCAAAGCAAGGCTTGCCCCCATATAAGCAATTGAGCTATAATCGAAATGGCTGCGCATAATGCTCTTATATAACATAGATAATATTTTTGGGTCAGACCCCCAATGTACTCCTGCCAGAGACCGAAGTATATTAAGGGCTTTGGAGGCGTTTTTGATGATATAATTTATGTGAGATTCAAATGTTAGCCTATGATCCAGCAATATACCAAGAAACTTCTTTTCTTTCAACCAAGGTATAGGGAGATTATTGTATTCTACCAAACTATTACAAGGAGAAAGCCTTTTGGAGAAAAGCATAGCTCCACTCTTTAATGGATTTATAACCAATTTGAGCTTATTAAAATAATAATTATGCACTTGAGAGAGGGCTAAATTTAAATTATTTACAGCTATATTTACATCCTTATGTACAGAGTATATTAACAAATCATCTGCATACTGCAGGAATTGAACTCCAGTCTGGGTTAGATATTTATTTATCTGAGATGTATAAATATTGTACAATAAAGGGGATATGGTTGCTCCTTGCATAGTACCTTTAAAAACTTGTCCTGGTCCGTGTAGTATGTTGTTAAATTTAACATACATAGTCCTATCATAAAGAAAATGAAATATCCATTTACAGACATGTCCTGGCATACCAATCTCTGATAAAATTCCTGCCAATACAGATGGATCAACATTATCAAAAGCTCCCTGTACATCAAGAAATGCACATACGGTGGCTGATTGGCTGTGAAAGGAATTCCTGATGTCAGAGATGAGTGAAGTAAAGCTCTCTGTAGCACTACGACCCTTCCTGAAGCCGAATTGCTGCTCTGGTAAGATTTTATTCTGCTCTACGTAATGGTCTAATCTGGTTTTAAGCATAAACTCAAACAATTTACCTACACATGAGGATAAAGAAATTGGTCTATATGAATTAAAGTCATCACTAGACTTGTCTGGTTTCAATATAGGAATAACGCATTGTGTTTTCCAAGCTTCAGGAATGGACTGAGTCATCCACAATACATTGTACATTTCCAATAACGATTTTTGGGCATCAACATGCATGTTCCTAATAAGCTTGTAAGGAATGTCATCTAATCCTGGGGTTGTATCTTTTCTATATTTGATAGCAAATGTGAATTCTGCAAAGGAAAATGGTTCTGAAAGATGAGCACAATTACTATTCCCTGTGTTATTAAAGATTTCATTTAATGAGTTTATGTCTATGTTTTTTTCAGGAGGAGACGGTGGAGCATATTTATCAATGAAGGCTGGAATCCATTCGTCGTTTTTGGGCATTTTGGGTAATGTTACACGTTTGAATCTTTTGATGTAATTCCAAATAGTGCTTATAGGTGTATACCTGTTAAAAGATTCAACTAATTTAGTCCATCCGTATTTCTTCTTTTCTTTTAATAATCTTTTTTTAAAAGCATTTAATTTTTTATATTCAATGTAACTCGACATATTACCATTACTTCTATACATATTTAGAGCTTCTTTACTTTTATTAACAGCATCTGAGCATTCATTGTCCCACCAAGGAACAGGCTTTTTAATGACAATGCTATTAGTTTTCCTTAGCTTTGGAATAGTGACATCTTTAATCTGATTAAGTTCTTCGCAAAAATCATTGTAAGTTTTGACTGGGTTACTACTGTCTATATTAAATTGCCCTAATATTCTCTCTGTTTCAGATGCATAAGCCTGCCAATCTGCTTTATTATAAAGATATCGATCAGCGGAATTACCAATATCGTATTTATGAATTGTGGTGTGAATTGTTATAACTGTTGGAAAATGATAGCTGCCCATCGCATCATCATGAACTGTCCACTCGCAAAGAGGAGCAACAGAAGGACTGACAGAAGAAATATCAATTGCAGAAGGCATTTTAGAAGGACTACCTACAGTGGTAGGAAAACCAGTGTTTAATATACATAGATCATACTCATCGAGTGTGTTATAGATCTCATTACCGCGAGAGTTAGACCTCAAACACCCAAAAGCGACGTGATGGGCGTTGAGATCGCCCGAAAAAAGCATTGGTTTCGGTAACATATTCAAAATCTGTTTGAGTCTTCTGCACTGAAATCTACGGTTATCATTAGGAGGCGGTATATAACTACAGAGAATTGATAAATTACCAGCATTGGTTTGTAAGATTATTGCAGCAGAATGCATAAAATTGTAAAAAGGAACAGAGACAGTAGAGAATTTCAAATTGGATTTAACTAAAATTGCTACACCTCCTCGTCCATCTTTCCCGTCTTGTCGAATTATATTGTAATTAGGAATATTAAAAGTGCTATTGTTCCTAAGCCAAGTCTCATTTAAAAGACAAACGTCTACATCATTATTTAATAAAAATGAAATTAATAATGGCTTCTTGTTAATAACTCCTTCTACATTAAACTGTACTATTGTAATAAATGATTTATCCATTATTCTGTAGTGATTTAATCAACACTTCCTGCACAATGGAAGCATTGATTTTGGGCAAATTACCATTCGCCAATGTTACCAAAGCTCCTACCAAACCATTTAAGATGAAGTCGCTCTTGACTATTTCTTTGACTAAATTTGAATTTGAGATCACAAGTTGTGGAGGTTCTGTTACTATGGGTTTTGTGGGAGCCTTAGCAATCATTGGCGAAGGCTTGGCTTTCAGTGGAGGGAAGTTCGAGTTGTAGTTTTTGACAATATTGTCTTGTTTTTTGGCTGAAGCAGCAATTTTTGCATAGTTAGTCCTATTAACATGTTCTTCTAACTTGTTTTTTTTAACTGGACAGTCTCTGGAAATTGCCAAGTGAGGCCCTTGGCAGTTGATACATTTCAATTCATCCTCTTTGTCGCATTTTGTGAAGTGGTGCTCACCAGAACAGATAGAGCACTTCTGCAGCCCTTTACAGAACTTCGCTCCATGGTTAAATCTGAAGCACTTAAAGCACTGCAGAAGTGGTGCTCTGTACTCATTGACCTTAAATCTATACAGATCTAGGTATACATACTCCGGTAGTGTCTGTGACAAGAAAGTCACAGACACTGAACTGTACGGAACAATTTCTCCGTTGACCTTGCGGGTAAAGCGCCTTACGCCTACAATTTCAAATTCTGCTGCAAGTTTCTTAAACAGTTCTTCATTCGTGATACTTGTTGGAACGAAGCGAAGGACCCCAATAGTCTCTACAGACCTCGCGGGAATATAGGCTCTAAAGCCCTGTTTCTTCAGCAGTTCGTCATTCGTCAGGAAGTTGTTCGCATTGGAAGCTTGTCCAAAGCACACACCAATTTTATTAGCATTGATGCGCTTGATGCCCACCACGCCCTTGACGTCATTTTTGAAGATCGTGTTTAGCTGGTCAGGGTTTTTATTACCAATTCTGCCATTTTCGGATTCAACAAAGACAATGAATTCATCGCTCACCAAATTTTCCGCGTACAGCCGCCTGTAACCTGGTTTCAGATATGGCTTGAATCCATCATCCTGCTGCTGCTCGCCGTGATGTTCGCGTCCATGGTCCTCAGTTCGCCCCCTCTTTAATTTGGGAGGAGGTTCATCCTCGGAAAGCCCAGGGGGCTTTGCCCCCGGGCGATCTTTCATCTCGCCGAACCTAACGACGATGTTTTAAATACTTTTAGCGTAAGTTTATCGAGTTTTAACAATTTTCAGAAATATTTTTGAAAAATTTTCAAAAAACGCGCCTATCCTCTTCAAAAGCCCGCCAAAAAAAAAAAACGGAACTCATGTGACGTTTGGACACAGACTAACATCATCACAAATTATTAGACACCACAGAATAAAACTTTCGTGTGCTGCCATGCAATAAGTTCCAAATATCTACCGGAAGTCAAAACACCTAAAAATTGCTATCGTGTAGCGTCGTCGATTTTGACCATAGACAGGTTATGTCAAACAAAAATGAGACGTGACTGCCTGTCAGTGTGGCCAGATGTACCACATTTCCGCTTTTCTGATAGTGGATCCGCTTTCCGCTTTTTACTAACGCGGTTCCGCTTTTTTCGAAATTGGATCAATGTCATGTTCATTCAACCTGTTTCCGTTTGGTGCAATAATCTGTGATGCATATAGACAGCGCCGTTTGCGCTGGCTGGGGCATGTGCAGCGCATGGACGCTACTCGTCTGCCAAGAGCTGTCATGCTTGGTGAGGTAGCGCACGCCAAAAGGCGTGTCGGCAGACCGCTACTGCGCTTTAAAGACTGCGCTAAGCGTGACATGGCGGCATTTGGGATCGTCCACGACAGCTGGGAAGAACTCGTTGTGGACAGAGAAGCCTGGAGAGCAAAGGTTCGGGAGGGCCGCAAGACCTGCGATGAAGCATGGTGCTCGGCACTGGCGGACAAGAGAACCAGGAGGCACCAAATCCGAAATGACCCGGCTCCGGACCTTCTCTTTATATGTCCTACATGCGGCAGGGGCTGCCGCTCTCGAATTGGACTTTTCAGTCACTCAAAAAAGTGTCAAGTCCTGTGTCCTTAGGCACTGTTTGAATCGTCCGTGATGGACGCAAAGGCCTATGATGATGATATAGACAGTGCACTGTGCGTTCATGCGGGCGTGCGTGTAGTCTATGCAGCAGGCCATATATTATAGTGATTGATACTCTAGTCCATGCATAACAGCAAAGCAAGAGGTGCGCGCAAAATGTTGACTTTGTTATCTCTGAATATTCAGTCTTATTTATAAATTATGATATCCTAGTATGAATAAACATATAAAACCTATAAACGGACTAAGAACAATCGGGTTTGTATAATATTATACAAAAAATCCGCTTTTTTTCTGAAAATCCGCTTTTTTAAAGTACAGGTACCGCATTTCAGGTTTCGTATCTGGCAACACTGCTGCCTGTCATGATTTTGATTTCACAATTCACATCCGAAAAAAAATGGCTGGTGAGTGTACGAAGAAGGTGCCAACGTATTTTGTTTCATTTCATTATTTAGTGTAAATAATAACATGTCATTTACAGATTTGTTTGCAAAATATAACTGTACATACTGCCAAGAAGAAATTAATGGAATTAGGGTAAAGTGCGCGGAATGCATTGACTTTGATATTTGTCTGCAGGTAAAGTGGCATCGTATCCATCTTTGTTTACTGTTTTGGCGCAAATTTTGAACAAGTTGTCCTATAAAAACTTTTTTTGCAGTGTTTTTCTTTAGGAGCTGAAATTGGATCTCATAAAAATGACCATTCCTACCAGTTTATGGTACGTTTATTATCTGTAGTACCTGCTTTAAGTATCAAATATTCTTGTCCTGAGCAGGTGTATTTATATTGCAGGACTCTGGCGCATTTGGAGTATTCCTTGGTAAAACAAGCTGGACAGCTAACGAAGAAGTACGATTACTAGATGCTATAGAACAATTTGGATTTGGAAATTGGGAAGATATTGCTAAGCACATTGAGTCACGGACATCAGAAGGTTGAGAATTTACTTTTCTCCATTCTTGATCAATATGACCATCGACAAAAGCATGTATTCTAACTTAAAATATTTTGTCAGAGGCCAAAGATGAGTACA
Organism: Yponomeuta sedellus; assembly: GCA_934045075.1. NCBI lineage: Eukaryota > Metazoa > Arthropoda > Insecta > Lepidoptera > Yponomeutidae > Yponomeuta > Yponomeuta sedellus. The sequence goes on along the minus strand of OW203741.1, from coordinate 9,256,556 downwards.
TCACGAGGTATTTGGAAGGTAGCATTGGTCAAGCAACATGGGGCACAGTGGAGAGTGCATTGCGACCGTCATTGCACTGTGCGGACCGAGATGAGGGGCCTCTGGGTCCCAGTGCAGTCTCCAGGCTACCATCCCTCGCTGTCTCCTCGGACGAGGCCGCTCAGCTTGGCTATATGCCAAATAGAGATGATTTTGAAAGGGTAAGAAAGCAGCTTATTATTCAATAACAATAGCAGCTCAAAGTTCATGCTGTTTATCTTAACATGTTTGAAATTATTACAACAACTTTAATTATTTTATGGCTGTGCGAGCACTATTTCAACAGTTTTACTAGAAGTATTTGTTCCAAGGAAGGAAGATACCAAGTGATCATTAGTATAAATTTCTGCAGATTGGAGATGGGGCCTGTAGTCTCAGTGGGATATATATTAATACCCCTATTTCTATATTATTATCCTTGTAATTGCCATTTTTACGTACAATTAAGTTTTCTCTATCTATCTATTTCGTAATCAAATGAGAATGACCATTTAAAAATTTTTGTGCTAATTTCAAACATTTTAATTAGATAAACACCACACCATGCTTTCAGCTACTTTTGTAGAAATCAGTGGGTAGACAGCCATAGACCATACTATGCAAGTCGTCCTGTATAAGGAGTTGTGCAATTTAACCTACTCTGAACTGCAATAAATACATAATACATATTTTGACACTTTGGAATCGTCAAATAGGTTAACCCGATAAAGTGGTTAGTTATGTGGTAGGGGCATGTGTGTCTACAAATTTGTACCAGAATAACATGAACTAATAATAACTAATATATTTTTAGGAACACGACCATGAGGCCGAACAGCTGATATCCACTTTGTCTTTGATTCCTGAAGATGATGAGCTGGACATTGGTAAGTTATCTCTTGCTGCCTGTGCGTAATACAGAGAGTATTGTAGAGGGGTTCGAAATTTTACTGATGCCGTAAAATTTAGTAAGTCGCCCATTAGCTCAGTTGGGAGAGTGCTGGCACGGTTAGCCAGAGGTTGCGGGTTCGAGTCCCAGCATGGGTGGAATATTTAGCCTCTAAATAGGTTTTATAAAAAAGTTATCACCATCTACAAAGTCACTGTCTAACACTAAAACTCCAAACGAACCAAGTTAGTTCTAGATTTTTTTATGCCGTCGACTGATCTTAGATTTTTTTACCTATTATGTGACCTTGTCATAATAAGACTGACTTTTCCTCCAGCCTTGAAGTTGTCACAAGTAGACATCTATACCAGAAGGCTGCGTGAGAGGACGAGAAGAAAAAGGCTTGTGAGGGATTACCAACTAGTCACAGTATTCTTCAATAACCAGAGGAATAAACAGAAGCCACTTGGAAAACTATCTAAGGAAAAGAAGTAAGTTGACTAACAGCATCATTCATTCTGTCTAACACCATTTATCAGGAACTGATGAATAAATGACAACAAATGCTATTAATAAATACACCAGGATCAATACGTAGTTCAATTCTACCAACAACATGCCAGATTTCAATTCCACCTTACCAATATATTTAGGGCACAATAATCGAGGTTTAATCGAGTTCTGAATTACAAATTAACTATTCAAAGAGAAATTACAGCAATATATGACTTGTATTGTAATTTTAGCTATGATGCCTGTGATTTCTAGCCTGTAGGTCCCCACTGCTGGGGCACGGGTCTTTTCCGGTTAGGCCATACTCCACCACGGGGGCCAAGTCCTGGTACTATGTCGCCTGTATTAAGCTAAAATCACAAATGAGAACAATTTTGTTTTATAATAAATGGAATATTGTCGAAAAACTATGCGCTGGATCCTCCGAGCAGCAATTATTGAGTTTGAATCGAGCGTATCTATGACGTCAATAATCCAACGCTGAATCAGGCATATCTATGACGTCGATACTCAAATGCTGAGGGTTATTCAATGGCCATTCCCCCCGCAGAGAGTTCATGGAGCGGCTCCGCTGGACGTCGCAGTTCTACGGGCGCGCCGAGCAGGCAGCGGTGACGGCGGGGCTGTGGCGCGAGCGCGAGCTTCGCGTGCGGCTGGCTGAGCTGCACCGCTACCGGCTCGCCGGCGTCACGAGGCTCGAGGAGTGCGCCCACTACGACCAGCACGCGGCCCACAGGAAGCACCCGCATCACGCGAACCACCACGTCGACGTGAGACCACGAATACTGGTATAACGCACGCTTGTAGGCCCGCCGACGCGCGTCTAATACCATCCCGTTTGGACATGACTGGGGAGGAGAGTCTCTCAAAGTTCAATAGTGGGATATTAGTACGGAAATGGTTATTATATTATTGATGGTAGTATAATAATCAATAGCATTTAGCCTGGTATAACCCGAGAAATTTAACATTTGATTGCCAGTCTGAATTATGGCTTGCTAAACTATTGTCGACCGGCACTATATGGCCTGATTTGGCGACGAACCATTGTCAGAAATGGAAATCTGTGATTGAGGCCCTGTGCTTCCATAGGTTAAAGGACCGAAGAAGAAGATTAAAGTATCGTTCACTAGACGCGCGCTAAAAGCCCACGAGGCAATTTAGGTTTGTAAATCAAAACCGTCATATCGATATCAACGCTTTGTATGTCCCAACTGCTGGTGCACGGGTTTCTTCCTGCGATGCAGGAAGGTTAGGCCATACTACGCCACAGGGCCAAGTGCGGGTTTTTTTTGTAAGTCAGTGGTGGGTGATACTTCTGACACCTACTGACAGTAGGTGTCAGAAGGTGGCAATCGTTAAGCCATCAAGTCAGAGATGGCTTAACGACTGCCATTTCATGACAGCCTGCACCAACGGCTTAACGTGCCTTACGAAGCACGGAAACGCTCGGAAAAAATGCCACTAGCGGCAGTCATGGGTCGGTACCCAACCGGCGTCTGACCGCGCCTGTTGTCGCTTAACTCAAGTGATTGATTCCGATCACTCGGTTCGACTAGGTCACAAGCGTTTCCCGTCTTATGTTAACGACAAAATAGCCTTGGGGATAATAAGTTGATTACCAAAGCTGTTAGACGATGGTATTACACGCTGCGTCTTCATTGCAACCATTCTTACTTATTTTTTCATTATATGTTGTACTTCTTGAGTAGAAATTAGATGAACATAGATTCATGCTCTTTTTTGTATATTCCTTCATACTTGACATTGCCAAAATATCAAACCTTCATTGAAACCATGCTACATACATTCTGATCATGCTTGTGCTTATGCAGTGTTCTAGATTGTGGTATTTACTTAGTTCATACATACCTAAACCCCTCGAATTCTGAACCATATGTAATACCGACCGATGACGCATCTTTACCGTTTTATCTTTCATACCCAAAGCCGATTTATAAGTCCCACTACTTGCTAATTTGACCATTAAATAATGCTAAATACTGTTGACTATCAGTGATTGTTCCAATTTAAGCTCTTCTAAATCCAGAAAGGTCTCTGGGTTATTATTATGAAACGTATATTCTTAGAGCCAAGGCTGGATAGTATATATTATTATTAGGAAGACGATTCCTTCGGGCACCGTATGCTGCAGAATAGAGGGCATGCATGATTATCAAAATCCATTACCACAAACCGACACCCACAATGTTCAGAATCCAGTCATAAAAGACCACAAAAAGTCGATTGGGTATCTCTGGCATTCCTGTCCATTGAATTGCAAGAATATCATGAGTTCTGAGTATGTTTCGAGAACATCTCATGGGTGCTGTAGTGTTTTTGCGGTGTGCGGTACTAACCCCGTGCCCTTTGTGTCCGTGTGTTTGGGTTTGATTCCGTATAACGACTGTATTCGCCAGGGCAGCAGTGGGTGCCTGGACAGCAATCAGACAAAAGAGCAAACACCGACCAGCGGGCAGCACCCAAAAAGAAGGTAATGATGTCGACATGTGTTGCAAGAAAGCTTCGTCCTATTACGTATCACAAAGAAAATATAAAACTAAGATCCTAACGTAATGATCGGGACAGACCCGATCCAAAAGTTCCCATGACGCTAGCAGCGTTCCCCCCGCGGCACCGCTAAGGAAATCTTTTGCTTTGGGTATGGCCCGGAACGAAGGTCATACATACGACTCCTAGGTAGTTACTTAATTCACATACATGGTAGTGTGCTTATGGGGAACTTGGGTACAATTTCTGTGATAGATCAAGATATTTAAGTAGATATTTTTTTAAGTACATTACAGAAATCATGTGAGGTAAAATGTATTGAATGGACGTGCCGTCATAACAGGACTCCCTGTAATCGGAATTTAACTTGGTCTTCCTATTAATTTTTTTAAGTAGCCTATATACGTCCTACGGCAGGGTACATGCCGTCTCATAGTGAGTATGGGCTTAATTTCGACCGTGCTCATCGCGAATACCTGTTTCCCGGAGTCTACGTTTTTGTTTCAAGTTTCGATCGGTTGTATGATCGGCCATTTTGTTTTCGCTTCATGAAAACAATATGGCGGATGACACAACAGATTAAGAAGTATTGTGGAGATTTATAGAGCCACTTTCTGAAATGAGTATTTCGCTAAGTAAATACGTAACTGTATATCTGTCTCTTCGAATTTCTCAGCAAAGAGCGTGACAGAACGTTTCTTAAGTATTTACTCAGTGAAATTCTCAATTCAGAAACCGACCAATAATGCTGTTTAGATTCCGTATCATTTCATCACTGACGTGTTGATGACCCACAGGGATAGTGCCTGGTACCTATTAAGATGGACTGGACTTGTGGTCACGAATGTTCAAACTGGATAAAATTGAATACCTAAATGATGTTCCACTATGAGTCGAAACTGATATCTTGTGTTTGGTGCGACAGAGACGGCGAAATCGGCTCAAGTTCCACCAGCCCAAGGTGCACACGGGACGGAAGTACCGCATGTGGATGCTCCAGAAAGAGCTCATGCAACAACAGCAGCGGCGGATGCTCGAGGCATCTGCTGAATAATAACGAGATACAGGTGGGTTTGCCATTTTACTTTAATCAATCAGCCCTTACTCGTGAATTGCTGAACTGTCCTGGCCCCAAACTAGGATATCCTGTGCTATTGTACCCAAGCAAGGACATTGCAAACATGGAAGAATACAGAGACGGATGCGGGGTCTATGTCTTGGTAGTCAAGCGTATTTACCTGTGAAACTAGATTGATGTGAATTTTGTATTTCTACAGTAAAAAATGGTACAGGTCTCAACAATAATATAATATCACGGATAGCCAGAGGTCGCGGGTTCGAATCCCGGCATGGGTGGAATTTTAAGCCTCTAAATAGTTTTTTTAAAATTGTCCTTAGCACGGGTTAGTGCATTAAAAATAAAATAGTATAATAATATAATAATGTCTTACTTGTAGATATTACATTTTTCTTGAATACATTTTGAATGAGGGTATAGAAACAAATCATACATTATAATGACGTCATTGGCATCGTGTGATGTCACTGATTGTGTCGTGTTGAGCGTTTTTCTACCACGTGATTAGAATTACTTATCGCCAACTTACATTAAAACTACTACTTTACTTATAAAAGTATAGGTTGTAGAGACAAATATTTTTTACTATTATTAAGAAATCACTTTTAGTGATAAGGCCGCCGTCTGTGCTCTTAGGTTAAGATATATCTATGTAATTACCTGTTTTATGTACAATAAAGTGTTCTCTATCTATATATCTAATTTCATACTTTACTTGCTTACTTTATACTTTATTGCGCTCATAAAAATCATCATTTTCATCCTCTCATTATACATTTTGTCTTCCAGCTGTGTACAACACTGAGCCTGCCGCCGGCGCAGTACGTGACTATGAAGGGGGTCCTGTTGAGGCGCCCTGCGGCGCCCGATTGCGAACTGGATGCGGCCGTCAGACGGTACCTGGGTGCGGCCGGCTGGGTGCGCAACTAACGCCCCCTTGGCAACGGCTGGGGGCGCTACTAACGCCCCCTTGGCAACGGCTGGGGGCGCTACTAACGCCCCCTTGGCAACGGGTGGGGGCGCTACTAACGCCCCCTTGGCAACGGCTGGGGGCGCTACTAACGCCCCCTTGGCAACGGCGGGGGGCACAACCGCGCCACTTGGCCGTTGGTAATATAATGCCCGGCACATAATGTTGATGTAGAGTGAACATTGCGTGTGCGTATTCGCAATAATTTTTCGGCAGGAAGAAAAATACCAGCTGATGTTAACTTGTCTTATGTTAATCTTGTTTTTAAATGTGTAATGTGCAGTGTTTTTTGAATGTTACGTGCTATTCGAAAATTTTCTTAGGATAAAAAATTGGTATATTCTTTAGATTTTGACTTTACAGTGACGATAACTTGACCTAAAATGTTATGGTTACGTTATGTGCCGGGCAATTTATAACTAGTTGCGCCCTTGTGCGTTTTTGGAGGCGCAAGTTGTACCATAGATCATGGTACAACTTGCGTATCCAAAATCTTTTCAAATAAACGTAAAAACAAATTACTTTGCGCTTAAGTTTTAAATAAAAACTCCTCTTCCAAAGAAATAACGTTCTTGTTGAAACTTGAACGCACTGTAATTTTATTACACGTGTATTTGTAAAGTGGCTAGCGGTTTGTCAGGTAACAACCATAACAGTAGTCTAATGCTACTAATGCAATATTGTCAACGTGTTTTCGAACATTGTTCCATTCTTATAAATTTTTACGACCATGTCATGCATTGTTGCGTCGTAGAACTGTTTAGTTTATTTCCACGTAGTATTTTCAATGTTTATTATAGCGGCCCCCACGATAGTCAGGTACGCACAGAGCGTTCAAACAATCGATTAGTCGAGTACATCACTAGCGGCTCCAGTGATAACTCATGTAAAAAAGCGTTACAGACACCCTTGTAAGAAAATATAATTTATATTACAGAAAATACTGTGGCAGAACTAATTTACTTATGCAAGTATGTGGGATTATTTATTCAAAGGAAATTTGTATTGATAAGTTCGGCAAACTTGTCAAACAAACAAACGGCAATATTGTAAAACATGTTCATATTTGCTATTTGTGCCTGTATTTTCACCAAATAAATAAATAAAATTAAACATAACTAAACCACCTAAAATGTATGCCAGGATCAGCCTGTTACTGTGTAATTGCTAGGCGATTTAAATATTATGCATATATTGTTTTATAGTGAACGCAAGTGTTTAAAGTTTTCTCTATTGCTATTTATCGTCGATGAAGTACCAATACCTGCTAGCATTAAAATGTGAAAATTACTAGTTGACTTGCACTTGTGAGCCTGAGGATGCCTCGTGTTAGAGGCGAAACGCGTCGCGTATTTTCTTACACAAGTATTGGTGTCGGTTTTTCTTTTCTCACACAAGTTGACAGATATCTTTTCTTGTCCACCAACCCGGACTTGGCCCCCGTGGTGGAGTAAGGCCTAACCTTCCTGCGGTGTAGGAAAAGATCCGTGTCCCAGCAGTGGGGACATACAAGGATAGATATCGAATGGTGCTTTTAGGATTTTTAGCGGAATTTAGCATAGTAATTTTCACATTTTAATGCTTTTATGGATTTCCGCAAAGCAACCCTGATTCCATACAATAACTGCTATATGATTTCTCACGCTTCTGCCTTTATTATAAATCTATGCGACACAACATTTTCGTTTTCTCTATTGCTATTTATCGTCGATGAAGTACCAATACCTGCTATCTCATTTCTCACGCTTGTACCTCTATAAATCTATGCGGCATAACGTTTTCGAATATTATGTGAAATACAATAATAAGTAAAATGCGGGAAGGAGAAAGAAATAAACAAATAGAGTGAAAAGCGAGTGAAATGAGATAGCAGGTATTGATACTTCATCCACGATAAATAGCAATAAAGAAAACAATAATAATTTGGGTTCACTTCTTCAATTATCTTTATATTTATAGGGTTTCAAGGCGCGTAATCCAAACATGCGTCGAAAAGGACCTTGAACTTTACGCTAATAAGTTTATTTGAGGTATTCCTGTTTTGTAGTGTATGGTATATCGACTGTGATCTGTCAAAATGTAACGATGTGACTCGGTAAAGCTTGGGATGTGACAAAATGAAATCAAAAGGTGTTTTGTCCAAAAAAATTAGATAAGAGTATATTTTTTTTAATCCACTAACCCGTGCTCTGTATTACCCGTGTACGTAATACGGAGAGTATTGTAAAGTGGTTCGAAATTTCACTGATGCCGTAAGTCGCCCATTAGCTCAGTTGGGAGAGCGCTGGCACGGTTAGCCAGAGGTCGCGGGTTCCAGTCCCGGCACGGGTGGAATGTTTAGCCTCTAAATAGGGTTTTTAAAATGAGATAGGAGTTACTGCAAGATCACGGTCGATATATTATATTGTGATAGATATATTATATGTTACAGCAACATATAAGTATGAATATGGTAATATTGGCCTTTTTGCATCTACTTAATGAGATGATTTATACAGCGTCCAGTGGTATCTTCACTCACACTAGATGGGTGAAGGGACATGAATATGGTATAATTAGCTTAATCAACTGTCCCATGACAAATAACAGCGGTTTATGGTCTTAACGACCGTTCAGCGATAGTGAACTCCATACTTGGTAAACATAAATACATCAGTGAATCAATATTGTTTTAAAACCGTTTCAAGTAATTTTACCACCATTATTAGTAAACATTTAGTATTACCAAATACCCTACACTCAATAATTTTATTATTATGAACTTATAAAAAACAAAAGTTCACAATGCTTAGAAACTATGTAATTTATCTACACAAATATTATCGAATTTCATTGGTATCAACAAATCATGTCCTGAATGGCTACTTGGCGCCTAGATACATTTCTACGATTTTAAATTCACTCTGTAGTGGCCCTAAGGATGCCGTTACGTTTGGCAACCGTCTCTCTCGCACACAATTTTTTTGCATGCTGCCTTAAATACACTGCTGGGCACAGGGCATTTCTCAGTGAGAGAGAGTATGTATGGTCTTAATTACTACGCGTGCCCACCGTGGTTGACAATCAAACGCTGAAGTATGTGGATACTTCAGATACTAAATTTTTCGCACGATTTTCGTCTTCACCGTTAGCGAGTGGTATTGTAACATTCTTCTTCAGAGTGTTTAGTGCGAGTTTGACAGATCCAATCGAAGAACTTTACTACCGCGTTAATCGAGCATTGAGTAGTGAGTATGAGTAAGTTAAGCGTTCGAACTGGCAAAACGCTGTCACAGTACAACTCGCACTCGCGTTTATTCGTGTTTTGGCTGGTAAACGTGTTCACTTCTCAACGTAAACCATTACAACTCGCACTCAGCAATTTTAATTTCCATACTTGTCGCTAGGTGGCGCTTCCACGATGCCATAGAAATATGAGTTTATGTTAACGCGATCGATTAGTTAAAAAACTCGCACTAAGCACTCAGGCTATATTAGTCCACTGCTGGATATAGCCCTCCCCTAATGAGCGCCATAGCGCGAGGTTGTGCCATCATTGGGGGGTAATGCCCATTGTAACATTGAATAATAATAATTATAACTTCCACACAAATAATAACAAACACAATTACTTGTCTTGGTCACAAACTAGTATCCTAGTCGTATCCTAGTACTCAGTGCTACGGTAAGCAGGCATGGACAACACAAACATAAAACTTAATTATTAAATTATGAGTACACTTTTGATAAATGGAGTCTTAACAACTTCCTTGTCCAAGAGTCGTCTATGACTCAGAGGAGGGTATTGGAATAAGTTTATGAGTCACATTTGACTCATTCTCATCACATCTTCGGGCATACAACTATCCAACTGTGGACGTAGGGAATAGGAATTGAATTATATCGTAGACAGGGAAGTTGTTAGGGCTTTTCCAGATAAATGAATTGCAGACATTTAAGACTCATCTTAGTTATCCTATAGTGTTTGATCGGAACAATTTGGTACTAAAATAAATATTTAAGCTCATATACAAAAGTTTTTTTCGATTAACATCAAAAACTCTGGAATGTGTGAGCAGGACGGATACCATACGTACAGAAACCTTAGAATATATTAGATTTATGTAGTGAAATAGGATATTAATTATCTCATAAAGTTTAGTTAGTTATGTATTTATAGACGCGAATGGGTGCACAAATTATTAGTTCTATATTAATTAGTAGCTTTCCTGTTTAGGTGTGGATTTAAATGCCTCGAAGAAAGTTTATCTTTTGTGCGTAAGTTTCCAAGAAAATGGTACTTGGTATATAGTATTCAATGAAATGGAGTATGTGAGACTTTTAGTATAATGCCCGGCCGATAACTTGAACAAGAATCCCCGCAGTCGGGTTGAGTTTGCGATGAACATGGAAAAGATTTATTGATTAGGCGATAATCTGAACTAAAACTTACGCTGAAGCGCTCGTGGCCTTATGGAACCGGGTGATTGGAACCAAGGCTCGTTATGCCGTTGGTGCCGGCTGTCATGTACTGGCAGTCGACGAACTGTCGCAGGCCTTATGGACGGCTTAAGAACTTCTGACATTAGAGCAGCCCGCCACTGTCTTACAATCCTCCACCAACCCGGACTTGGCCCCCGTTATGGAGTATGGCCTAACCTTGCTCCGATTCAAGAAGAGACCACACCAGTGGAGACATAGAAAGGGTTGATATCACTAAAGTTTTCGTAAGCACTACACATTATTAACTTAATTTACCCTACTCATTATAATCTTGATTTTTTCAAAGAAGTTAAAAGTTGATAATGGGGGTAAATTGAAGTCAGAATAATTCCGAATGTCCATCCCGCTTCCCCCATGTGTGGGACTTGAAATACGGCGAGTCAATTTACTAAGTTATTGGTCGGACATTATAAATTGATTAGTATACGAGTGAATGATTTTGATAGATTTTCATAGGTTTCAAGTTGAATAAAATTCGTCATGGGTTATGTATGATTTACTACAAACGTAACGTTTGTAAGTACCTGACCGTTGGACCGTTGTAGCTTCGATATATTTCATACCAAAAACGGCTGCAATGTCTTAACACAGATGATCATGTGTGGCTATAATTAAGGGGACAAAGTCTTTAAAGTTACTTTACTTGTCTAAGTAGTAACTGAGGCTGTGGTTAGCAACATTTGTCTTTAATTTAAGGTCATATCTCACCATCATAAATGAATTACGTATAAATATATTACGGTGAAAAAAATTAAGTAGATACAGTCTATTTATTCTTACTTGACCAATTTAGTAAACAAGATTCTAACCTTAAAATTGAGATTAGATGCCCAAACTAGACATTTTCTCGCAAATTTATGAACTATCATGCATGAACTATGTTTATAAAATTGGCAGCGTGTTATCTAAAAGAGTGTTCCAGGTTACTTCATTTATGGAAATATGGCAGTTTTGGACTAAAAAGTCACAGTTTCAGGGTAGAATCTTGTTTACTAAATTGGTCAAGTAAGAATAAATGGACTGTGCTTAGTAAACTTTATCTTTGATTTCGGTTAGGGCTGTATTGTATTTCTACGCATCTTGGTGAAAATATTTAGGTCGGGATGTTTTGTTTTGATCTCTCATCAATGTTGTAGGTTTTCGGCATTTTGTATATTTATTTTTAAGATTATTCGTATTATTCTGTGAATGTTATATGTAGTAATAATCTCTGTCTTACATCTATGGGAATATGTTTCATTTTTTTTACATTTGAGTAATATTTTTACTATCGACATTTACCGTGTCAGGGGTTTGTATTATAACATTTTGTCATGCTCAAAGAATGAAACTAAAAATATGCAAAAAAGTACAACCTCATTAATTGTAAAATTTTAATTGTAATATAAAAACCTACGTTAGTATTAAATTCAATAAAATATTTAAAATGATTCACGTATATTTTTATTCGCAGCCATCTTCGATAACATTATATATTCTAGTTATTTAGCTTTATTGACACTGGTTGGTTTAGGCATATCTTCCAGAGCGGCTGGGAGTGGTCGAGCTTGGAACCATGCGTGTTTCAAAGCCTGTAAAAATCGACATAATATATGGAAATACAGTTATCGGATTTAATTGAGGGTAATGTCAAGTCATTGTTATGCATGTGGTTGTGGCCATAGATTTTCATTTATATATGTTACAGTCAAAACTCTTACTAGTTTTGACTGCTAAAATCAGTCAAAACTAGTTTAAAAATTAAGTAAAATTCTAATATGTATCCAACAATGTCGAGTTGGTTTCTTACATGCTCAACCTAACACGCTCCTTCGCGCTCCGCTACGCTACGCGCTTCGTCGCACCTAATTTTTGTTGTCGCAGATTGAGTGATGCATCATTTTAGGTGTTGTTACCATTTGGTATTTAAAATGTAAGCTTTGGATAAAAGTACTTTTGACTGAGTTTAGCAGTTAAAACTAGTTTTGACCGTTTAAGAGTTTTGACTGTGACATAATACATGTATATTTGGCCTTTTCTAGTTTTGTTACAGATAGTGTTGTTTCCTAGACACAGAAATATACTTAAATATTAAGATTACTGCGCGGATTATTTTCAAAAACAGGTTTCTTCTAAGAGCTGTGACAGAGGAATATAACGCAAAATACAGCACACAAACTTACCTCTTTTGCCGGTATTCTTTTATTGGCATCGTACATGATAAACGACTTGATAAGTGTCACTGCTTCAGGTTCCACTCCGGGCAACATGTCCGACCACGGCGTCGGCGCAGATTCGGGGAACGTAATCTTATTGAAGTCCGGTAGCTCGCTGTGGCCGGGCCACGTCTCCTCTGTCGGTGTGCCCAAATGGCGAAGGACTACGGCCAGTTGTTCTATGTCAGATTCACCCTGGAATAATTATAATCACTTTGAAATTATCTTGGGATACTAACACCAATAACCATTAAGGTTTATCGATGCCAGCGCCATCTCTTTCCCGTTTAGCATTCGGTACCTACATTTCTTTCATATGTACTTCAAGTAACTTACCGCAAATAGAGGTTGCTTAGTGATCATCTCTGCTATGATACAGCCCACAGCCCAAAGATCGACGTGTTCACTGTAGTATCGCGCTCCGTAGAGAAGTTCCGGTGATCTATACCACCTGCGTCGAAAAAAAGGGGTACCTACTTAAGTAGCCAGCTTACGGCGACTCCGCAGAAACCGCGATGCCTTGACAGCGATGTTCGTTCTATGATCCCTTTTATTCTTCCTAGTTTATTATTCTGTATTCTCTATCTCTTTTATTTCTTCTTCTTCTTCAGGCTATATTATGTAGTCCACTGCTGGACATAGCCCTCCCCTAATGAACGCCATAGCGCCCTGTCTTCAGCTTGCCGCATCGGCTTGCCGTCATTCAGCTTGCCGCATTTTTCGCAGATCGTTATCTCGCCTGGTCGGAGGGCGTCCTTCACTTCGTTTGCCAACTGGCGGTCTTCACTCAAGAACACGTTTACTCCAACGGTTGTTCGGTTCTTCGCGAGATATGGCCAGCCCACTGCCACTTACTGCCACTTCAGCTCGCTAATTCTCTGAGCTATGTCGATAACTTTGGTTCTCTGTCGGATGCATTCGTTACGAATCCTATCCTTCAGAGAAACTCCGAGCATAGCTCTCTCCATAGCTAGTAGAGTGACTTTGAACTGGTGGACCAGCCCTTTCGTGAGTGTCCATGTCTCGGCTCCGTAGGTCATCACAGGTAGGACTCTTTCTATTTACCTAGTAACATTTTCTAAATATATAAAGGATTAAGTTACCGTGTAGCCACTTGATGTGAATAGGGTCTGCCTCCGTCTGGCCAGAATAGCCGTGCTAAGCCCAAGTCTGCAATCTTGAGGATGCCTTGATGGTTTATCAGAAGATTAGCTGGTTTCAGGTCCTGCAAAATAATATACTTACCTATCAATTTAGGTTTCTGCTCTAACAACGTCAGTCGTAAGAATTGTTTGCTATTCTAAGTAGCAGCTTGTGGTGTGCAGGGGTAGGCTATTATTATTATTATTATTTCTTTATCGCACAAAGAAAATTTAACAAAGGGTGGACTAATTTTCTACCAGTCAATCCGCAGGAGATACAGAAGAGACAAATTGGGGTAATTGTGCAAAAAAGAAAATATTAATTAGCTATGGCTCATTTGTTTTGTATGAGCATAATTAAATAGTCTGATGGTTCTTCATCGGAGGCTTACCCTGTGCATAACATAATGCGCATGCATGTACAGAGTTCCTTTTAGGAGCATTTGCGTATAAGTTTTGATGACTTGCACAGTCATCTCTTGCGGCTTGTGGTGCAGCATGTCCCAAAGCCCGGAGCACATATATTCCAGGACCAACACAAGACTGGAGCCTCGAGGGAACATGTCGTGTAGCTTTATTATCTGAAACGAGATTCGCAGTAGTGAAATAGTCGCTAGCTAGCGACATTGATACCTATTTCAAAGGGTTATTTGGGTTGGGATATTTTTCCCATGCCCAAACATAAGCATAAAGTCAAATCAAATTTAAAAGGTTTTATTCAAAGTAAGTAGCACAGAAATTGCTACTTAATGAACGTTACAAGTTAAACTTGGCATCCATATCAAACTAGATCATTTTGAAGAAAAAATGGACAAAAAACACCAAACTTAGTATTTTCAAAGTCCTTAACTAACGAAGTTTACACATTTATTATCAAATTACATCAAACTATCAATATACTAATATTATAAAGGGGAACGTTTGTGAATGTGTATGTTTGTTACTTCTTAATGGCTGGAGCGATTTTAATAAAATTTGGTATGGAGATAGTTGACACCCTGGATTAACACATAGGCTACTTTTTGCTGCGGCAAAATAGCTTATTCCCATGGGAAAATCGATAAACTGCGGGTAACACCACGGGGCACAGCTGGTGAAACATAAAACTCATGCGTACTGGCTTCTAGCATCTATTATGCGTCTCTAAGTAGGTAGATTGGTAGGTTATATTATGCCCGAAGGTACTCCGTCAATGTCCGGCTCCCAACCGTCAGACATTCCACTTTTTGTTTGGTGGGGTGCTTAAAAATGAACGTACGTATTTGCACCTGAGCAACTGCAGTGCCTTGATCTCCCTCATGACGTTGACAGGGATCCCATCTTCCAGGTTTTTGATCAGAATCTTCTTTAGAGCCACATCTCGGCCTGACGGCAAATGTCTCGCCTTGAACACCAACCCATGGGCACCCTCGCCGATTCGGCCCTCCACTGAGTAATTTGATATATTGCTGTCCATTTTGTCACTATTTTGGAAGGAAGAAAACCTTGACGAATTAGATATCTGCCCAAAAATACACCAAAAACTGTTTCAATTCTGCTTTTGCATGTTAATTGTTTAGCATGCTCGTTGTCATGGCAACTGATGGCAACTGGTTACTGGCAAAGAGAATATAACCACTACGTTTAGTTACTGGCAATTTGGTTAGTCTTTAATGTGGGTCTAGAATAAATAATAGCCAACTTACACAAAAATATGTTTTGAAAATAAAACCAATGGAAAAGAAAGTCAAGTCACGTGGTACAAATATCTACGCTTTATATTATA